>WYDE02017005.1:0-12962 GCA_009867175.2 Adela reaumurella | reverse complement strand
TTCCGAAAGAACACAACTTCAAAGTTAACAAGTACTGCAACTTGGTAGACCGGATAGTGAGAAATGGTTTCAAGACTAATCTCTTCGCTGTGGAAGTCTGAGCAAGGCCAGCGAAGTCACTCTATAGTATTTTCAAGAATCTAGGTTTGCCAAGATCGGCATTAAGCTCATACATGGAGAGAGCTTCAAAAGGGTCGCTGAAGGCATCTGATATGGATAGGTGGAGAGAGGGCTGTCGAGGGCAGGACCAGCAATAACAATTCTCCACGTACTAGTTATCGCAGACTAGCTGATTAGGGCCTGCAGCGGGCCGAAACTTAGTGCGCAAAGGAGTCTGGCGGCGCCGCCTGGTGGTCCCGCCCTCGATGGACACCCTTTTCTACTGCCATGGGCCCGGATATGTTCGATGAAGCCATTGAGTGATGAGTTCAAAACCTTCCTACAAATTTGCAGGCACACTTTGCTTGCCCTGCCCAAAGAGGTGACCAGAAGTAACAAAATGTTACACCTAATCCTCCAACCGCTTGGTGCCGGTCAGGATTGGTGACAATGGCTCTGCCTGAACCTTTGTGCCAGTGTCCGTGCAGGAGCTCCAAGGAAAGATAGGGTTAAATTTCAAATTTGAAATTTAACCAAGTTTTAATTTTTTTTGTTGGGGTTTCGCTTTCATTCTTGATTTGCTCAGGAAGATTGGTGCCTTTGGCCTGACCTACTTCTGGACACCTACTTTTCCTCAATTTGCTTGCACATTACATTGCTTCCCTTCAAAGGCACCACCCTGTCGATTTTGACTTGGTTTGTTCAGATATTTCATATTATTTTTGCAGGCTAACATTGCTCACTGTACGACATGAGATAAGAATAATCTCTATTCTATACGAGTATCCGTTATTTATATCCAGCGCCTCTACATATAAACTTGTTAAAATATTGAGCATACCCTTTGTTTTTATTATGTTTTTTTCATCAGCACTCAGCTCTATTAATAATCATGTGGCCCTTGAACCAGTTATGGTTGCCCACGCCTGATTTATAGTCAAAATATCATCAAAAAAGGGTTTTTATCTCAATAAAAGTGTCCTCTTGTGTACTAGGTACTTAGGCAGAATCTAATTTTTCTGTTACTTTTTTCCCACTTCCAACACAAGTAGAAACGGCCAATAACATTCGTGACCATGCAGACTGGGTGCTTAGGGTTTAACAGAGCAGTTATCTGCTTGATGTGTCCGAACTTTCGTGGATTCACAATTCCGTCGGATTATCAAGAGCGCGTTGCTGTCGCGGCAGTCGCCAGCACATCACCGCCAGCTCGTCTCCCCGCTCTACTCCCCAGCAACAATGGAGGGGGCGTCATATCCGGCACTGGGTTTTGCTGCATTCCGAGTATGTATCTTGCGACGTGAAATATATACTAGGTAACAAAATCATTGTTCACTGTTATAATATACGTGCCAAATTCGATGTTCTTACCTCCAGTACCGGCCGTCATACTGGCGACATCTGGTTTTTCGCCTTTTAATTTGTGCTTCGCAATCTCCATGGATTACAGATTTATGCGCTGGAGATGTCAACATTCTGGAAGCAGCTCATTCACATGGTCAAACCTTAACAAATGTTTAGTCTATTTACATGCATGCTCATTTACAGCCAATTTCGCGAAGTACTTATTTGTGACGGCCCTTGTATATTCCGTGATCTAAAAATACTGATACTTTTGATCTGTCCTATGTAGGACTGTTCACATCAATATGGAATTAGGAAAAGAAGTTGAAAGACTAGTATAAATTCAGTATTACCCGGTTACGTTGCTATTAAGATTGGACCTTTTGGAATTGAACGAACGAACGTCCGTTGATTGGACGTGTGTATACCTATACCTACTCGGAAGCGTTTTTTCTCGGTACGGACTTCGTCATTTTTTACTCTGTTTCAAAAGGTCCAATCTTAATAGCAACGTAACCGGGTAATATATGATGATATCTTTCTGGAGATATCGACATTCTCACCTCTTCAAACCTCAAGCAGTGCTTAGTCCAGAGTATATATAAGGTTTGAATACCGCCAACTTCGCGAAATACTTATTTCTGATGGCCCTTGTAAATTCAGTGATCTAAATACTGGTATTTTTTTTTTCCTATTTAGGACTGTCCACACGAGTAATGTAATCCGTTAAAACACCAGAGGAGGTGGCATGTGGTAAAATCATAAATATATACTTTTGGAAAGATACTGAAAGATATCCTTATACTATTATAAAATGCAACGTCTGGCATCCTCATTAGTCATCAGTCCTGTCTGTCCGTTTATAACTGAGAATCCCTGGACCGATTTTGATGCGGTTTATGTCTTCGTTAAACTTAATTCTTCCCATCACATATAGGCTACTTATATCTCGATAATTAGTAAAGGTGGTGAGCAGAGAGCTGAAATATGAGAGAGGTCGGACTTTAACGCGGGCGGACCCGCGGGCACAGCTAGTCCAGTATAAAGTCATGCAGTCAGTATATGATAACATCTCTCAAAATCCAACTCGGAAAGAAGGCAAGTGTTTTATGTGGGTGGGAATAAAACAAACTATTTTTTATTTTATTAATAAATTATTCGTTTTCTTTTTATATTTCCCATTTCCTATTTTAGTTCCAGTTACCCGTACGTATAAATTATGCAATTAAAGAAAGAGGGATGAATAAATTAAAGAAGACGAACGTTACTATATTTCGAGTTTTATTTTCCTGTTATATTCGAGCAAGTCACATTTTAGTCCTAGCTATGTATGAATGATGCAATTAAAGAAAGAGGAATGAATAAATTCAAGAAAACGAATGTTACTATGTTTTGAGTTTAATTTTTTTGTTATGTTCAAGCAAGTCACATTTTAGTTCTAGCTATGTATGAATGATGCAATTAAAGAAAGAGGAATGAATAAATTCAAGAAGACGGACGTTACTATATATTGAGTTTTATTTTCTTGTTATATTCGAGCAAGTCACATTTAAGTTCCACCTGTGTATGAATAATGCAATTAAAGAAAGAGGAATGAATCAATTCAAGAAGACTGATGTTACTATATATTGAGTTTTATTTTCTTGTTATATTCGAGCAAGTCACATTTTAGTTCCAGCTATGTATGAATGATGCAATTAAATAAATAGGAATGAATCAATTATAGAAGACAAATGTTACGGTGTTTCGAGAGAGACTTAGAAGTCCACGAGAATAATGTAAGAATAGGGAATAAATAGGGTGGAACAATAGATGCGCGATGAATGAGCGTTACACGGTTATGACAATGGAGAGAATGAAGGTGAAAAGAAGTATATGAAATTAAAATGAGTGTAAGTAAACGGAGCCGTTCTGGCTGAACATATGTAAAAGGTAAGTTTGCATCACCCACGATCGGGGCACATACATGCATGAATGTCCTCAAGAAACAGCGTGAGAAGCTATGCGAGTGCTAAATAACATCCAAAGTCGCAAATAATATAATAGCTCTTAAAGTTCTTGTATGATTATTATATTAGTGTATAAAATAGATTTAAGGACACCGATGTCACATAACATTAGCGGCCTTCACACTTACACTTCGGAGCGCACACTGGACCACGCGTCGCTCCGTCGCGCACGAAGTGTGCGTGTAAATACGATTGACGTGCAGTCCGAAGCGGCACTTTGGCGCGTGTACACGTCCTACACTTCAGGGCGTGCACCGCGGATTAAGTATTTTTCATCCGACACGTGAGAGCGAGTGCCGTATGGTGGTCAGGAGCGTGGAAGCCGTAACTGGCTTCATAGACATTAACAGGTCCCACACTTAGTTATTTAAAATTAAATGCAAAGAAAATGCATATTTTAATAATACCTTTATTCTCCCACAATCGTCTTTTTTTTCTATTTTTCTTTTCAAATAAACTGCCTACAGCTATAATTAAAAACACAGCAGCGTCCATCTTCACTTGGAACCTTCAACTTGTATGCAGGAGTTTCGTACCCTAGGGACACTCCACGTACCACTCCGAACCGCGACAAAAAACGACAAAATGGACAGGCTAACACCGCATCGGAGCACGCTCCGAAGTGTGTCGACAAATAAGTAACTTTTTAGTGACAACGATTCGGAGCGCGCTTCAAACCGTCAATCATTAACGCGCGCCGGCGCACGCTTCGGAGGACACTCCCAGGAGCGTCGCTCAGAAGTGTACGTGTGAAGGGCGCTATTGCAAATGATGTGAAGTAAATGATTCTGATTCTTATTCAAAATAGTATTTACACAATCTAAGGGGTTTGCATGGAGCAGTACACGTAGTTTGGGAGCGCATAACTTCTAACAAGCATACTTGTCGACAAATCATTCTGATTTCTAATGAATCTTATATTTGTATCATTTGATTAATATCTACTGAGATCAGTGTACATTTTTAGGTTATTTATCCACTAAAACCTCGGTCGTACGAGGCTTTTGAATACTGCTGTAATATAAAGCAAACGTTAAAAACATTACATGTGACAGACCTCACTGTGCAAGAAACATAACGCGGCGAGAAATAAAGCTGCTTGAAGAATTGAGCATGTTCAATTATGCCAGCCGCCAGCGCGCTTTCACTCCTCACAGCGAGAATAGACATTTACTCGCGCCGGGTGGCAGGGCAATGCGGCTTCAAGCTATTCGACAGTGCCTCTGCTACAACACCAACGCGTCGTCCCCGTGCCGGTCCCAGCAAGCGCGCCGCATGCGTATCGCATCCAAAGCCACCGTTCGACTGAATCGCGGTGACGGCATCGCGTTCACGGTGACGAAAATTTTGTTTGTGACAAGCAGGCAGCGACGTGAACCATAAGGCTTGCAGCCGCTTGAAGGCGCCGGCTTAAAAATAAAATCTTGTATGAATCTCATTATCCATTACACCGTTTAAAATAACTGTTTGTGTATGATGCTCCTACGAAAATCCTGCCGGATGCTACTATTCAAATGTTTATAACATTCTATGTACATACTCGTGTCATTATCCCGCTTAGGCGATCCTTCAGATTTCCGCTCTAGTTCTTCAGCATACTTTACGTTTGGTTTGCTTTAAACCTTCTTCAGCTAGTACGCAATGACTAAGAGGCAGATCAGTCCCACTCCCGACCTCCGTCTACTTATTCTGTACGTTGCCTCCAGTGACACTTTTGAAGCTTTCCATATTATGAGCTTAGCGTCGATCTCGGCGGGATCTTGAAAAGACTGTAGACTGACCTTGCGCAGGTATTCCTCTTTCTCCGACTTTCACAGAGAAGAGATCAGTCTTTAATCCGTTTCTCACTATCCAACTTGCAGTACTTTTTTTAAAGAAGTGGTCTTCCAACATGTCAGTTTTTCATGGAACTAACGTAAGTTCTACAAGTACTAACTAACATACATGCCTGGTCTTGAGATGCATACTGTGTTACAGATTTTCAAAGGCATTTGATAATGCTTCTCACGCGTATCCATTGTGTCTAGCAATTGCCATTCCTTTGCTGCTCCCTAAAATTTTTGTTTGTTTAGTTCTATCTTTGGGCAGGTTAGTGGCTCCGGGTTTCGCAAAGTTGACGTTTTGGAAGCCACTACTGGTGTGTCGTTTACTACAACCTCCCTTGTAAAGACTGATGACCTCTGTGATGATTTCACGACGGTAGAAATATTGTCCTCTGTGAAGTAGTATTTTGCATCCATATCAGTGTTTGGCAGTAACTGCAAACTACACGACGGGCTCAATTTGTTTGTAGATTTCCCTCATCAAACTATGTTACTCGGGTCAAGGAGGGTAAGTTTTAATGCAATTAGTAGGTTTAAAAAAACCTGAACCGTAACCATTTCAAATTGGTTCTGCACAGTTCGGATGAACCTTTTGGGGAACTGTGCATCTACCGTTTTAACATCACATGACCAAATGATGACACTACGCCACGATTGCAACCAATCAGACAGGTCGAGTGTGTTAACGCTTACGATTGGTTGAAACCGCTTCACTCACTCATGTCATATTAAGCCGGTGGACGTACTGGTTTGGAAAAAAGTTTCCGTACCTTTTGTTCTCTTAAGGGGATGCTTCGTCACTCGTACTCGATACAAGAAGGTTTAGTGCCTTTTTTACACCCTCATTTTTTGGAATTGATCCAAAGTCTAAATCAATTTGGCCTTAGAAGACCAATTACTATGTTCCTATAGAAGGAAGGAGAAAAAAAGAAAAAAAGGAGAATAACTTTTTAGGGTTTTTCACAATTAACTAAGAGGCAGTAAACAATGTTCACTCTTTGAGCTTCAGATGAAATAGCCATATATTTTACACATTGAGGCATTATTTTAAGAATGGTTCGAGCTCGAGTTGTGGTCACGTTTTTTTTTAACAGGTTGCTTCCATCGTCAATCCATTATCCCAATAATTATGAACCGATGTACATTTAAAAGATCCGGTTCTTCTTTAATCAGACATAAACACCTTTTTAGAACCGGTACTGCTCGGGTCCTTGGTCGATAGTATAAAACGGCTAAAAGTGTCTGCTATTCTATAAAAAAAATAAGTGCTGGAAATCCCTCCACTCTTTTGAGGAAGAACACAATTTTGACCCAAGTCATGAAAAATCCCTGCACCTTCTTTAAGAAAGAACAAAATGTGGCTTAAGTGGGGCGAATTTCCTCTATAGAGAAATAATAAAACTGTAACATAATTCGGGAAAAATCCCTGCCCCCTTTTTCGAGAAAGAAGAAAATCGTCACAAATGGGGAAAGATCCCTCCACCCTGTTTCGAGGAAGAACAATCATTTCATGTTCAGGAAGAATATGCTTTCTCAGCAATCTCTGCCCTCTGCGCTATCAGGCTGCCTTCTGTGTCTTTGTCGTGTCGTACAAATGCATCATTACTTTTCTGGTTGCCATCCGAATCAAAAGTGGCGGCCGCATTGTCTTGACCGTCAAAGTTATAAATTGTCTGTCATCACTTTCCACATGTCTACAGGCAAAATCTTAAGGTGTGAAGGCAACTTACAAGGGGTTTAGGTAATCGTAACCAAAATTGAGAAAATTAAAGTTTTTTGATGCTGACGATATGTGGGTGTAGTTAGAGAGTGTCTATCTTGAAAGTGGCGATCATCCATCTCGTTTGCACTTATTCAAAGTTTTATTCCCTGAATGGGTGCGAACGAGATGGACTCCACTTTGAGATCTCTGTAGGTAGATTAGTAGTCCAGTTTCTAAGAAATCAAGCCTTAATTTGTGCTTCAAAAATTTATTATATTAATTTATTATAGTATTGTGTTCGGAATTCACGACACAGCTCAGAATCAACTATTTAATTATAGTCAGTGAAATATTTTACCTCTATTTCATTACTTGAAATTGATTCCATCATAAAAACTATGCTACAAAATTCCGTCATCGACTATGCTATCATGCAAGACTACGCTATTATTGATTAGGTGTGTCCATTGCTCAGTTACTGTTCGAATATAAAGCAAATTAGAAAGATATTAAAATTATTTGATAGAGCACTTTACCAAAAATAAAATAAAGCAAATTAGAAAAAAATTAAAATTATTACCAAATATGTTGAGACAGCCACCATTAAATTAAATCTTAATAGATTTTTATCTAGCTATAATAAGTTTTCATAATTTCAGATTTACGTGCCAGGGTGAGATGAGCAGAAACCAGGAAATTCTATTCCAAGTAAGTAATTTTTTAAATAATTATTTCATCTCTCAGGCTAAAGACAAATCAATGGTCACATTGCACATCTTGTAATCTGCACCCTCGTATTCTTGCCACTACCAGAGACGAGTAAAATAATGTATTGCCAATGCGCATACAAATTTGCGTTCCTCACAAACAGCAAAAAATTCTGTATTATTGATAGATGGCGTTGTTGTATAGCCCGAAAATTTCCTTTGGGTACGTTAAGTCTTATTCCCGGAATGTCCACTTCCCTGAACGTCCACTTCCCTGAACGTTCACTTCCCTAAACGTCCACTTCCCTAAACGTCCACTTCCCTAAACGTCCACTTCCCTGATCTTCTACTTCCCTGAATTTTGTATTTGGATATCTATACTCTGACAAAAGAGTCTGTACATTATGATTCTATCATAAATAAAAGTTTATTTCAAACATTGACCCGAAAAAATAGAAAAAGGTTTTATCCAGTTTGATAAAAAATATAAAAAACTATTAAAGAAATTGATTGCTGGGGATGTGGACACCAAATGTTTTTTGAAAAGTATAATTTATTTTCGTTTGAAATGCACAACAAAGCTGAAAACATCTTAATACAGTGTAGGTATATTTGTTTTTACGTGTGGGATAAAATTATTATTTTTTTGTTTAATACCTACTGGCTTACTCTAAGGAAATGTTGTTAGTTATTATTAAAAAAATAAAACATTAATACCTACTTTAATTGTTCATAAAACCAATTTCGAAAGATTAAGGACATTCAGGAGATTCATGAGAAAGCGAGGAAAAAGACGATCGGGGAAAGGGACATTTGGGGAAAAGGACGTTCAGGGAAAGGGACATTCGGAGAAAGGGACATCAGGGAAAAGTACATTCAGGGAAAGGGACATTCGGGGAAAGGGACATTCAGGGGAAGGGCATTCGGGGAAGTGGACTTAATGTACCGACTAGACATTCCGGGAATAAGACTTAAGGTGCCCGAAGGGAAAATTGTTCTACCAGACGATAAAACCAAGTAATTTAGTTTGTTTGTAAAACCTAAGAAATATTTTATGTTTTTATTCAATGTGCTCATTAGTTGATATTTAGCTATTTCATTTCAATTCAATACTTATAATTGACTCGTCAGGCTTTTGTTGATAGATGGCGTGGTGGATATCGATTTTCGATTTGAAGTGTGGACATTGAGAGTCTGTTATTTTTACTGTGTTTAGGGGCATTGGATCCTTCTGTGTATTCTATCTCGCCTGTAACACGAAGTGTGTCCCAAGGAGCTGCTCCACGCAATCCTTCAATCTCCATTCTAGCATCGCTCCACACGCAACTGTGTGCGAACACATAAATATACTTTCGATACCCTCCTCCCCCCCCCCCCCCACTAAGGGCAAAACAATCCTGAAAAGTGTTTATTTATAGGGCCGCCAACCTGAGGGATGCACTCCTACATCTTTCCCATCAACGTTCAGCATGGGCAAACACAATAGTGAACGTACACCTTCTTCTTTGCAGCCATTTTATTCGGCCCGCTGCTGGGTACAGGCCTCTGTCATTTACATGATATGAGAGGATTTAGTCATACACTTCCACAGTGACCAACTGGCTTGGAAGTGGGTTTCCTCACGTTGCTTTCCTTCACCGTAGTGTCAGCAGCCATTTTAGCACGAAAGTTTTAAAGTTCTGAATATTGTGCTCCCAGTGGGGATCGAACCCGCACCTCCCGCATGAGAGGTGTGTTCTTGCCTGCTCGGCTAATCTGACACACAAAGTACACCTTACGA
Source organism: Adela reaumurella (assembly GCA_009867175.2). Classification (NCBI taxonomy): domain Eukaryota; kingdom Metazoa; phylum Arthropoda; class Insecta; order Lepidoptera; family Adelidae; genus Adela; species Adela reaumurella. The sequence continues at coordinate 3,498 of WYDE02017005.1, read as the reverse complement.
AAGAGGAATGAAAATAAATAACGTGTGACCCAATCGAAGTGATGCTTTTACAAACATGTTTGCTTTTAAGTTATTAGTTTATTTTGGCCCATGACAATGATTTGTTGCCTTTGCGGATGCAATCTTCTCAGTTCATAACGCTCACCCAGCGTTCGAAGTAGTCTACATCGATTGATTATTATCAATCGTATGTTGTCGCCGTTAAGATCATACTTAACATAGACGACACGAGAAACTACTTCTGAAATTTCCAATGAAAATTTTTTATTTGATTTTCTTTGCTTAGCATGCAAGTCGCTTACTGAATCTTAATCAGAAAAATACGGAAAACAAATAAAGAAAACGTCCGAGCCGGGGTTTGGACCTGAGAAGATCCAGATGAATACGGCAACAAATTGAAGAGAGAAGGTCACGGTCCGGGTGGCGAAGTTGGTATCGCAGTGGCAGCTAAGGCCAAAGGTCCCGGGTTCAAACCCGGCTCGGACGTTTTCTTTATTTGTTTTCCGTATTTTTCTGATTAAGATATATATATATTTAAATTTATAAATCATAAAAAAATATTTATAAAAATATCTACTTTTCTGTCACAAGGTGTTTGTCAAACACGACCTAAGAACGTCGGCCGCAATGGATTTTGTAAAGACGGAGCGGAAACGCGATTAATACTCTTAAGTCCAAAAATTACGCTACAACAAAAGCGCCACCCCGCGATTCCGACAATTTTGAGGTTGCGCAACAAGCGCGCCAACACCGAATTCCAGAGAATCCATTTCACGCACCGAGATGCGAAAATCATCGTTTTTTTCCGCAAAAGCCGAAATTTAAATCGCTGACCGATGAAATTAATGCTTTATTGAAGCGGCCGGGTTGTAAAGCGCGGAAGGGAGGCGAACAGCTTATGGAGGGTGGAAAGGGGAAGGTTGCATCATCAATCTTGGCGGAAATCGTGATGATAAGGAATATCCTGAGACTCGAGAGCTCACCCCTTCAACTCTATCTCTGGAAAACTACAGAATTTCAACATTGACATGCTGTAACAGCGGCTTAGCTCGCGCTGAAATTTGTTTATTATATGTAGTACTTATTATTAGGGTTGCGGTAGCTTAATTGGTGAGCGCGCGCCTCTTACTCTAGAAGTCGTGGGTTCCAAACTGGTATGCGCACAATTTTTCCGGATATTAAAATCTCTGTCAAAATTTGTGTGCAAAATTACAATGCATCCCGGAGAAGGAAAACACCGTGAGGAAACCGATGCACTAACAATACGAATGTGTTGTAGTGTCTAAAGGTTGACTGGAAGAGATTGCCGCCGGATATAAGTCCGCCTGCTTCTAAGCAGATAGAGTCTATATTTATTTATTTACTTATCTTCCGCTTAGACATTGTGTTTTTGAGACATTTGTCCGCGACTCCAGCAGATATAAATTAAATGTATTATTTGTAGTTTGTTTTAATCCATATTCAGGTCTATTTATAAGTAGTTTAAACTTTTGCTTGTAATTAGAGTGTAAGCGCTTTCAAGTTTCAAGTTAAGAAGGCGTCTGTTGCAGGTGTCCGAAGATAAGAGAGCAGGACCTACCTGTGCAAAAGCATTAGCTTGCTAATACAATGAGGTAATGCGGCGATAATCCTGGGCACCTTTCGAGTGTTGCACCGCATGAATGAATTTTTTTATATCTCATAAAAATCCACCATGCGTGGGTCGTCGTGAAGGTGCCCCGGCTGGCCTTGCTCACTTTTCTTTGGACAAAATTGTGTTCCATGGTTAGTTAGGCCATTCTGGTTTAGATTACTTTAGTTTATAAGGTTTATTATTGTAGGATAAGGTTGATAATACTAGTCCTACTCTTTGATATTATGCAATGATTCTAGATATAAAAGCACCAAAGGAAAAGGAAGTGGTGTATTAATTGAATGCATATTTTCCTGCACAGTTACGTTAACTCTGAGTTAACTTGTTGTTACCTTATTCGTGCTTCGAAACAGAAATTTAAATATACGAAAGCACGCGCAATGGTTGGGGAGCGTGTTTTCATTATTTCTTATGTACCATTTGCATTTACACTTTTGTACAACTTACTTCTTTATTAGTTTAAACACAAGTAGGACAACAGAAAAGTCAAGACATTTAATGATGTTCATGTCAACACCAAAAATTATCTAAAGTTCTCTATTCTATGTGCAGTCGACTGTTGGTCCGCCCAGAGGTCGGCCTATAGCAGTTGTTTTTGAACTGCACATAGAATAGACGCTTGTAATTCTCAGTCACCCGACAGCATTGATCTTAGCAGTTTCCGGTGGCACTAGCGTAGGGTTCGGTGTATGAATTTTAATATGGCGGCGGGTTCGAGGTATGACTTTGCGTTTAGTTACAGTTTCCGCCGCCTGCCAAGTTAATTGTGCCGGTTCCGTAATTTGTGTTTTGCTATATGAATGATCATTAAATTTCTTGACTTTTCTGTTGCACTGTAAATTCTACTTTAAGAGGCTTCTGAACCAACGCAGAAACACTAATTATAATTAATTAATAGCATTAATCAAATGCATAGTACACAGTATTTGTACATAGTAGTACAAATGCCAATCGTCATTCAGTGATACCAAAACTGCAATTCCGCCAACATCGGTATATTTTACTTCACTAAATAAATTATAAGGTATTATTTTAAATATTATCCTTTAAATTGAGCCTCTATTCAACATATTGAAAATTTTCTGCTCTTCTCGCGGCCACTTTATCTCATTGTTCCGACGTTTCGAACGGAACGTCCTATTCCTCTACTCGTATATCACAAATACTTTACTCTCACAAAAAATCTCTGCTCTATACGTTTGGCAGCGCCAAGCGAGCACAATTTGTTGAAAGGGAGATTTTAATTCTGAATTCACTAAAGATTTCTTAGTAAAAGTAGTTGTATTTCAGATGTGCATACAACCAGTCATTTTAAGGCATAACAGTTATATATGGTATCACCAGCGTCGGCGTCGGTATTGGTATTGTCAGCGTCGGTGGCTCAGCGGTGCAGCATGCGGTATTCGCTTACCGAAGTTAAGCACTGCCAGGCGCGGTCAGGTGATGGATGGATGCCCGCTTGACCATTGATGCTGGCTGTGGTTCAGATTCCACGTAAAACTGTAGGTCCCTTCTCTCTACTTACATGGTGGTAGTGTCAAACCCGACCGGGTTGGTATGAAAAACATTTCGTGTTTTCCGTCCAGTCCAGTGTAGCCGGCTCGATTAGAGGGAAGCGCTGACATGGCACCTAACTAACTCATCAAGGTGTATTAGGCTAACATTACTGGTTCCAAAAAAACTGGTACATTAGGTGATGTAGCCATCCGGTCAGTTTCCATAAAAAAAACAAACACAAATCACAAATTCGAGTAATGTCTATGGGAGGGTGAACCCTCGCATAGACATTATTATGGAATGTCATAAATTAACAAATCATAAATTCCATAATAATGTCTATGCGAGGGTGAACCTTCGCATAGACA
>WYDE02016894.1:0-12968 GCA_009867175.2 Adela reaumurella | reverse complement strand
ATCTCTTGGATGTCTAGTAAAATTATAATTTTACTAATTGTGGTTAGTAAGATTGTATTTCTGAGGAGCGCGCGGGGAGGGCGGGAGATGACGCTTGCAGTGATTGGCCGATATCGCGCGGTAAAATTGTTAAATTTATTTTAAAGTTATAATAACAAGCCATAAGCATATCAATATAGCATACTAAACATAGAGTAATGTACCTAAGTATTAATTGGCATTTTAGCTTAGTTATTTTTTATAATTAACTCTGTCTGTGGCCCTGTCCAGATATGCACAGTACCGTGTGGGGCCGGTACTTAAAATAATTACCCCACTGTATCTCCTCCCATGCATGTCGTAAAAGGCGACTAAGGGAAAGGACAAGATGCTCGTGCTAAAGGGCTACAGGCTCGCCACCTCTCACCTTGGCACGGTACTTCTGCCCATTGTGGTGGTCGGTGTTGTGCTGCAATTTACCGTAGTTCTTGCAGCACAACACCGATTGTTCTGCTTACCCCGATTGTCGGGATTCAGCGTGAGTGATATGTATGTATCTATGAAGTTGAATAATGTAAATATGTATGACAAATCTCAGTGCAGTGTATTACTGCCTATAAATGATAAATAAACAACAGTTTCCGATTTTTTTTGTAAATACTTTCTGTGAGGTTTTGTCTTGTTTTTGTCAATCGATGATGGAATTATATGCGATGACCTCTTGTTGAACGTGTAATTGTGAGCTAATGTAGGCTCTCTACCTATATTTGGTTCATTAAATGTGCCATGTGTTTTACAGAGAGCTGGGCGTCTACCGTGCTAACATCACATGAGGGAGTGAAGAACTGAAGACACACCACGATTTGAACCAAACAGACTGGCCGTTCCAGTGAACTCGAGTGCGTTAACGCTTACGATTGATTGAAACCTCTTCACTCACTCGAGTGATATTAAGCCGGTAGTAGGGCTGGACACAAGTGCCTCAGTGGCACAGGTGGAGACGGTGGAGACGGGTGCTCGAACGGAGAACACATCCATATTGGACGTTTATCGTGAAAACGTTTTATTTTCGAAAATATTGATAGATCTTCTAAAAAAAAAAATTGTACCTTAATTCTTCGTTCTTTATTCAGAATTCTTATAGTTGTACATTTGTCAAAATATTACATTTTACATCCGGTTCGATTAATTCCATGAAAAAGAACCGGCAAGAAACTTCACATGGGATTTTTTTCAGAAGTCTTTATTAAAATACGTTGTGACTAACAACACCGCTATAGACACCGCTTACAGAGTAAAACTACAGTTTGAGAGCTTGATTAACAATAATTTAATCTAAGCTTTATAATTCGTCGCCTTAGTTCTTGAGTCCTCCACGCGCCATTTAGTAAATTTTACAGGAGAAGGTTTTTTTTATTAAATTAGTGATTATTTGACGATTTTTCACAAAAAATCGACAGTTTATAGAGAAAGGTTCCTTAAATAAAAAGAGCTATTATTTTTAAAAATAAACATTAAACATACTAAATTACAATAAATATAGTTTGGGTATGGAGGAAAATCGCCAAAAGCCGGTTTCGTTTGATGGATGTGGAGAAAAAAAGTCCAGACATGTGCTTTGATAAATATCTTTGTTTCATTTCTTATTTTCGACATGCGCCAATTTCAATATACATGGTGATGTTTGCGTTGAAGAGAGAAATAAAAAATTATGTAGTAATAATGCTTACTGGACGGGCATACACTCTCATCATTTATTACATTTACAATGTGGCAATAATTTCGGTGACGACGTTCCGGCATGATCCCCCCTCCACCCTCCGACCCTTTCCAACCACCGTCCCTCCCTTTCCAACCACCCTCCCTCCCTTTCCAACCACCGTCCCTCCCTTTCCAACCACCCTCCCTCCCTTTCCAACCACCTTTAAGACCAAAACGAAAGCAGTTGTCAAAGTAGTAGTCTCGGTGACGTATTTGACCGCGGATAGAAAAGACGTTTGCACGGATATTAGACGCCGCGCCCTGACGGCGTGATTGCCTACCTACCCTCAGAAAAACCTTTGCGCGGCAATAGTATAGGTGACAACGTTTCGGCAGGTTCCAACCCCCCCCATTCTGGCAAAAAAAAAGTACCCTCAACAAAGAGCTTGTATTAAAACACAATTTAAAAAAAAACCTCTTGGACGGTGATGTGGGTGCCTACGTGATAGATAAGATAACAACGCATCACGAAAATATTATGAATTTTGGATGCCTTGCATTGACAAGTGAGTGAGTGTGTACTTTAGTGTGCGTGCCTTTTATATATAGATAGACTAGCTTTCACTCAAGGCTTCGCCCGCATTAAAGTCCACTCGGACTAGAAACTATCTCTATGCAAAAATCACGGTTATCCATGGTATCGCGTGAAAGGACAAACGAAATTTTTTTCACATTTATAACTAGCTATGGCCGCGACTTTGTCCGTGTGAATTTCGATGCCTGTAAAGTGTTTAATATAACTTTGGTGAATGAAAGGATGTACCTAATACATTTTCGGTGTTTTCCTAAGGCCGTTCTGACCATAAGTGAAGTATGTACGTGTAGGCAGATGACGGCAGGTTACCGCAATTGAGTCTGTGATGCGGCTACGGGCATGATTGTCACCCCTTCCCTATGAGAAACCCAAAAGAAAGTTTCAAAGAAACCGAAAATAAAGATATTTTTATGTCAAAAATATTTATGGCTTTTTCCATACATCATGAAATGTAGGTATACGTATATATAATAAATTTTATTATCATTATATACCTATCAAATAACAGCACACCGCAGAGTCCGAGGCAGAGTCGAGTCGACAGCGCAGCGTAAGAAATACCTAGGTACTCGTAATCATTTACTTTCTATGCTCGTAATCATAACTGATTACGAGCATAGAAAGTATGAATTATTGTACATACATCTCAGGAGGAACCCTCACCAACAACTGACCACGAATTCCCCTCCAAATCAAAGCCCCAACTACTAATTCTCTCAGATTTTCATGCAGCAGATATCCCCTACATCTTGGCCAAGAAAAGAAAAGGAGATTATGACGTGTTGTGTGACATCATACAGTTTGCTCCTGCCAAACGAGTTCTAGAAGGGTTATCTACTAAAACAGAAAACTTCAGTAAAGCAGACTGCGTAGTCATCATGTGTGGTGGTAGTGATTATCAAGTTGAACATGAACATAATGTAGTCAGTGAAATAAAAAGTGCGGCCCAAAAACTACTACACACAAACCTTATAGTTTGTACTGTGCCTCACAGTTTTGGTACCGCGAAAGACATCTTATCGTACAATAATTACGTTTATAAATTAAATTTTGAAATTGTAAAAAGTTTTAGTAATGCCGATGGTTTATATGTATTAGACATCAATATAAATCTTATGTACTCTGATATCGGAATAAATGGTATATCACTGAAGCAGTCTGGAAAATACAAAATATCGAATAGTTTGAACTGTACTATTAGGGGATTCAACTAACAGCATTTGATTTAGGAAAATTTAAACTTTTTAAAGGGTTGCCATTTTTGAACGCAACGGCTCCCAGTTGCCAGACCGACATGTTCTTGATGCCGAAAAAATAAGGAACTCGACCATCATTTTCAAAACAAAATAACGTGTTTTTTTTCCACTGCCTCCTATGTAGGTATACCATGTAACCAGAATGAAAAAAATCGACATTTTGTGATTTAATGAGGTGTGGAACGAGAAGCATGTAATTTTCGCAAGGACATCTGTCACTGTTCTATCTCTTTCACTGCCACCTTCACACCCTCGCAAGTCATAATAAAAATCCTTTATTTCCCGTTAAATAGTTTTCGAGTAATTGACCAGTATTAAAATTATTCTAATTATTATGGGATTATAATCAATGTATAAAGAAATCCCTACTATTATAAAATGCAACGTCTGGCGTCCTCAGTAGTCAGTAAGTCCTGTCTGTCCGTTTATAACTCGAAAATCCCTGGACTGATTTTGATTCGGGCTATGTCCATGTAAAGCTTAACTCTTCCCTTCACATATAGGCTACTTATTATCACTATAATTAGTATAGGGGGCGAGCAGAGAGCTGAAATATAAGAGAGGTAGGACTTTAACGCGGGCGGAGCCGCGGGCACAGCTAGTAATGTAATAAAATAAAAGGAAAAATGAAATACCTGCCATCCGCTAATAAAATAAAAACAAAACCGTACTTAACACAAAATTAAAAATGATTTCATCTAAATGCATTTCTATAGTAGTAGAATGAGAATGTAAAGTGAGTCTGCATTGCCATTCGAAACACGCTGTTTTTGCGACAGTGTGGAAGCGAGAATGCGACTGCAGCGGCGCTGGCCATTCCTCGTATTACATTAACATTTTAAACTGTATAAGATTAATTCCAACAATTCATTAAACGAATTGAATTATCATTTCGCTTTGACGACGCTCACGTTTATGTGAGTGAACGCATGGACAAGCGTACCGATGAGGCACATGGCTGACATATTTCCTCATGAAATCGTATTAAACACGTAATCTTCTGAGAACGCATTGTTTTTCGAAACCGTTCCTATGTCGTACGGCGAAAATATGGAATGATCTTCGGGTGAGTGTGTTCCCTACCACCTGGGGATCTTCAAAAGGCGTGTTGATTAAGGCGTGAGGAGTGGTGCTATTGGCTGTGTCCGATCTTCTTTTGAAGTTTTGGGCACAGCCACCCATGTTAGTTGTAAAAAAAAATTGATTTTTTAACTAAATCTGTACTGATATTATTAGATGAAGATAAATACTTTTTGACTGTTTATCTTATCATAGGAAAATAATTATTATTATTGAACCATATAATATCTTCCATAAGCATTGTTGGTACCTACCGTTTTTTTATGTAGCATTGCTCGCATTTTGTATGATTCTATTTTTTTTTGTATGGTTTGCATTTTTGTGTTTCATAATTTTAATTATATGTCTAATCCCTGACAGCCTTGTACTAGCTCGGCCGAGTTATATATATACATAATAAAGAATTGTATTGAATTGCGTGAAAGCGTGAGTGTTATGTATGTATGTATGTATGTATTGAATTCTCACATATACAAGCGTATGTCCATGTTTTTCAAAACAACTTTTTTTGGGATCTATCTAGACTAGAAGATCCCAAATCTCATCTTCGAATTATTGTTGATAAAAATAATAGATGTTGTCTTACTGAAGATTAATATTAATTTTCATTAATTATTTCTTGCCACTAGATGCCTGTCTCCAAGACAAAGCTACGTATCCATTCTATCCCAACAGTATTTTCATCAAGCGATTATAATTATTTATAATGCTCCTCTATCAAGAGGTAAACGGACGTGGATATGGACGTGCCCACACGCCGTATCATACATAAGCATTGCCGAACCAAGGCATCGGTATAATAAGTATAGATGCACCATGTTTTCTGTCTATCGACTTCAGATTTCGCCTTCGATTAAGAAAGCAAGCGAAAGGGGATGAGAAAGACCGGAAATAGTAAGTGAATAATCCTAGACATTAGTGTCAGATTAGCCGAGCGGGCAAGAGCACGCCTCTCAAGCGGGAGGCGCGGGATCGATCCCCACTGAAAGCACATTATTTTATTACTTTAGAATTTGTGCTAAGATGGCTGATGACACTTTGGTGAAGGAAAACATCGTGACGAAAACCCACTTCCAAGTCGGTTGATCACCGTGTAAGTGCATGACTAAATTCTCTAATATCATGTAAATGACAGAGGCCTGCATCCATGCAGTGGAGAGAAGAAAATGGCTGCAAAGGAAGAAGATGTTTGACTGAGAACGAGCCATGCCTACCAAACCATTCTATCCTAACAGTATTTCCATCAAGCGATTATAATTATTTATAATGATCCTCTATCAAGACGTAAACGGACGTGGATATGGACATGCCCACACGGCGTATCATATCATAAGCATTGCCGAACCAAGGCATCAGTATAATCAGTGTAAATGCACCATTTTTTTTCATCTTCGGATTATTTCTTCAAATATTATAGTTATTTATAATCAATCATTGCCTATGTTTTTCATTATTTTTATTATATTTATCTTTCTTTATTTTAACTCATAATGTTTCAGTTTAAATTTGACATAATTACGTACTATAACATCCGCTAAACCACATGTACAGACATATTTATTTTGGAATACTGCACCACAGTTTACTTATATGTCCTTTTCTTATGCTGTGACTGCACCCTATGTCACAGCCAAATGGCTAGTATAGGGAGCAGCATCTATAACAAAACCAAAAATCTTGGTCACCGTGGAAGTGTGTGACTGAATCCTCTCATATCATTCAAATAAGAGAGGCCTTTACCCAGCAGTGGAGTGAATAAAATGCCTGCAAAGGAAGGGTGGAAAGGAGTTCTAGACTCCTGAGTCAAATGTTTTTCTTATCTTCTGTAAAAATATGTGATGGAAATTTTATAGTCCAGATTGGTTTTCGTAAACTCTCTGAAGACCCTGCAAACACTCTTTTTATGAGATTTCACTTTACTGAAAGATGCTCTGTCCAGCACAATAATGACACGTTGATTTGACACGTTGACACACACGGATTTATCGTATCATCATAACATAACTCATTCCAGCCGAGCTCGATCTACCTTCCTTCCATAATGCATCTCGATTCAGTATCGTTGCCTACACACACGCTGCGGTAAAAAGATATACGTCTAGCAATGTTCAAGTTGATATTGAGATACCCTTTCTATATCGACGGCAAGGACCTATCATAGATATGAGCAGAAAAAAAATATGTATTCTCATCTTCGTTAAGAATTTACATTTACCTAGGCTGAGGTCGGTGCTGTCAGACGTAGAAATGGAAGAATTTAATTGTTTTTGGTGATAAGTGTATGTCACCGACTCTTCACAGTCAAGCAAGCTCGCACCGTCCGTCCACTGTCAGCAGACTCCGGTGCCTCGAACGCTGTACGGTCTTAATGACGTGGTGGCCAAGTTGCCAGATCTGGATATTTTCCACTGCGATCCTAAACATTTCTCACGAACAGCCGCAGAATGCATGCAGTAGACTAAGTATTAGTATTAGTATATTTCATTTATTTATGATATTTCTGTTTAAATTAATTTTATGTTACACGTGAATTTACCTACCAAGACATCAAATTCATAATATGTAAATAGGAGGTTATAGAAAATACATAAATAAAATATCACAAATAATGGTAACGTTAGTTTAAACTTGAATATCCATATATGTGGGTAACAAACATCATCCATTCTTACCTACAGCCGTACCTCAAATGTACAGCATGGGTTCCTTCAAATACAACATGAAGCTACACCTAGACGGCCGTATTGGTATTAACAGCCCCAGTAAATTCCTGAATGTATGTACTAACATTTGGTACGATAGTCTGAATCTTGCATATGTCGCGCTTTCCATAAAAATACATAGTTAAGTATATTAATAATAAACCGATTTACAAACTCGCACACAAATAAAATTAATTTTGCCAAAACATACCCCAAAACATAACATACAAAATTTACGAGTGTATCTCCAAAGTCTATATCCAATGGTAGTCAATATCATCAAGAAGTTTTAAAAATGGTGAAATAGAAATCAATAAATTGAGAGTCGAGAGAAAAATTCGACCAGTCTAGCACAGTCTGTAGCGAGCGAAGTACGCGTTTGTCAAAACAATGTCTGAGTACAACTTTACAAATTTTTAAAGTCTGTAGGAGGTTGAAAGTTGTCCCCTTTTATATATTACTGTGTTAAATAAAGCTAAGACTCGAGAATTGTATTTAAAACTAGGTATGTACAGAAACAGATTTACAAATATAATAGGGAGATTTTTTTTTTTGCTTCGAACTGTTTGAATGAATACAATATTTTTTATACAACAAAAATAACAATTTGAAAAAAAAATAAATAGGCAGGCACTCAGGTACCCATTTTTTGGTTTCGAACAAGAACACATCTCTTTCCACAGAGTTGAATGCGTCTTTTAAATCTATCTTGATAAGTATTTTGTTAGAGAGATTGTTATTGTCGACGTAAGACCGTACAGCGTGGACTGCCGCTGCACAACCACCCTTTGTGCCGACCCCGACTTGTTTCGGTCGCAGATAAGAAGAAGCTTGATCTCTTATAGCGCTGCAGGCTAGCTTGGCAACTAATCTGCGGAATACATTATCTACGGTAATGGGTCTGAGACCGCGCCGTCACGCTTCTTTAAAGTACATAGAGATGCTCCATAAATATGTATTCTTCCACATATATTTTTAATTAATGACGGAATTTATAGTCCACTAAATAAAAAATGGGAATCTCTTCTATATTGAACAGGGTAATTGTATAAATACTGAGGTAAGACGTCAATATTGTTGAAGAAAAAAGAGAAAAGCGGAGATCATAGCAAGCTGCCTTGCAGTACACCAGCAGTAACAGCACACCATTTTGAGTTGATGCTCTCAACTCGGAAACACTCGAGCACTGACAGTGAGATTTTCAGAGAACGTAAGGATGCCCAGATAACGTCAAAATCCACAGTGTTGAAAGCACTACTGAAATTCAGTAATATCACAGTGTGTCTGTTTTCTAAAGCACGGCGAATATAATCGACAATTTTGACTAAGACTGAGGCAGTGGGATGTAAAGGTCAAAAATCCGACTGAGATTATTAGAGATTATGAGATTATTAAACGGAAATTTTGTAAGTAGGGTGTGCATTACCCGTTTGAGTATTTTTGCAAAGGGAAGAAAACATTTTATTATGGACTTTTAGTATTTATTTTCCTTTAAATTGGTTTATTAAAAGAAACAGAATAATATAGTTAGGTCATTATCATGAGTCGGGAGTTGTTAAAATTTAAATCATTTTTTTTTTCAATTTACTGAAGTATAAACCTAAAATTTATTCACAAAGCAATAGGTAACTCAAATCGCCTAAGTACAATTTATTTTGAACAATGAATTATAATTCCACACAAAATAAGAACGGACAAGTGAAATAAACTGAGAATAACTCGAAATACCGAATTAAATACGAGTGAGAGATAAATAACCCGTTGACAGCAACGCTTGGCCACCTTAGCCTTTACCACAAGTTTATATAACAAAAGAGCAGTAACAGAGCTGACTAATAAAACTGTTCTTCCGTGTTTAAAAAAAACGTTTTTAGTTGACGTTTCCGTATTCAGACCTATGTGAATCAAGGAAAGTTGAAGAAACAACTAAGATATACAAGTAATGTTGCTCAATTTGGGCTACAGAGAAATCCCCTAAAAGGACGCTGTCTCTGGATACCTAATAACGCTACGCATAGAAGAATCAGTGGGGGTCCTTAGCATTATATATAAGTACCTGTGCCTCTACCGGTCTAACATCACATGAGTGAGTGAAGAGGTCTCCACCAATCGTAGGCGTTAATGCATTCGACACGGCAGTTTGATTGGTTGAAATCGTGGCGTTGTCTCTTCACACATATGTGATAATAGCGCGGTAGACGCACTATACCCTTGAGTGTCTGGTAACGCGGCTGTGCGACGGAGCGAGCGCTCAGTCAAATCGATTTAGTTCATAATAGCATACAACACACCCATTTTTCAACTCCCTAGATGAACTGGCAAGAAACTTCGATAAAAAAAATTCAACACCATTCACGATTATCACGAAGCATGTTACAAGACTGACGTAAATCTACCTTGTTATTGTGATACAGATACACTACTAGCAGCTTAAAGCTGATGCGTCGTGTACTTCGTTTTTATACATACATAATTGACGTTGCACTGGTTTAGAAATATTAGTTTATTTATTTTGTTATTACAGATCATTTTACATGAATAAGTTTACATGAATACACAAACGTTTATGTATCCATCGCTGCAACGCCTATCCAAATGACAAGTGCCACAGGTGTGATAAGTATGACAAGTATGGCACGTGTGACAAGTGTAACACGTTTGATAAGTGTCACAAGAGTGACACTTGTGACAAGTGTGACACGTGTGTTAGGTGTCACAATTGTGACAAGTGTGATATGTGTGACACGTGTGACAAGTGCGAAAAGTGCGACAAGTGCGATCAGTGGGACTAGTGCACGCACATGTATTACTTACTTTTATTGTATATACTGTGACTTAACCTTATAATAATGAGAGATGAACACGCGTGGGCCGCCCGCGACATAATACATTATTTATTATGACATTTAGTGAACAGATTAAAAACATTTATCGCATGTTCGAGTTCAAATATAAATATCCCAGTTGCGCCACCTACAAGCCCCAATGATTTATCGTCAGGTATTTACGTTTAATCGATTCTGTATTCTATTCAGCAATATTTAGAAATGAAATTTCAGTGATAATTTACGTTTATTAAGACCAAATAAATAACTATACTTTCGCCTTTGTTGTTGAGCCAAGAATTCAAACGTTCTTGTTTATGTAATGCCTAAATTTGCCTATGCTATACACATTCTTTTGATTTGCTATAATGCCATTAGATAAATTTTTTTAATAATGAATCTGATTATGAACTTTATTATATATTAACTTTTCCACCTCTGCGTGTAGATAGATATATAAAATGTATATACTATTTCAGTATATTGAAATTAAAAGAACAAAGGCATATAATGTTACAAAATTAAAAACAATTATACTAATACAAAATCAGAACTAATCTAAATAAAATTAATCTAAATAAACCTAAAATATCTATAAAACTAATAAATACAAATTAAATAATAATATCTATAAAAATATCTATATATACCATAAAACTCTAGAAAAAAAACATAATTAATATAAATACTAGAGAGAACGAGGAGGCTCGGGCGAGGACCAGCGGGAAGGACCAGGGGACGACCGCACTCCAGAAGGCATGAACGAAATTATCAACTTGTTATAGAGAAAATTTCGCTCATGCCGGTCGAAGCCGGGAACGTCCCCATGACACTCGCCGCATTCCCCCTCTGTATTTCCAGGCTTCTGATGCGTTGTATGAGGTAGGCCCTGAACTTAAGGTAACCGTACTGTCATAAATCTGCTATTTGAGCATATTAAATAGCAAAACAAACTTTTTCATTTATTTGTTATGAATTGTTTTATCAGTCATGACATGAACTGTGCAGTGCGCTGTCTTTGGACGATAATCATTTATCGTCAACAGACAGCAAAAAAACAATAATGAGAAATACAGAGAATTATTGGCTAAGCGAAGGAAAGCCACTTTCTCGACTAGGGTCAGAAATCTTTTGTTGTCTGTCTCTTTGTCTGTCTGTTTGTCCGCAATACTCCTCCTACACGTCTCAGCCAATAGGGCTGAAATTTTGGAGGGTGATTCTGTACGCGAATGGCTCGATCCTAAACAATTTTCAACTTCCTAAAAGAACTGACGCGTCACTTCACTGGATTTTTTTTCGTAAACGGTTACTCCGATCGGGCAAAACGTTGTAGGTTCATTCTATGTGTCAATAGCTCTTCACACACACACACAAAATTTTAAAACAAGCTAGAAGGACTGGCAAGAAACTTCGCTGGAAATTTATCAACGTTAATTACTAACAAATGGTTCGGCTGATCGGGCTGAAATTTTGTATGTCCAATATAAATGTAAATAGTCCGCCACAAACCCCAATATTTAACTTCGTAAAAGAACTGGCAAGAAACTTAACTGAAGAATTTTCAACGTTTGTCTCATTCATCGTAATTTTCATTTTGTCGTTCACTGCTAGACATACGCACGTTCTGCTAACAGTAATAAAAATTAAATTAAAAAATTATGAGACCCGACTACGAATAGTAAAATGTATTTAAAATTCTGTCTGAGTCCGGGCAGTCTATTCTAATTCTTTTACGCGTCCGACTACACTATTTTAGATATATTTTCCTATTCGGAGTCAGGTCTCATAATATTTATTATTTTTAGTTTTAAATCATCAAATGTTGTAAATTTTTGAAATGTTCTTTTCAAGCTCTTTACGATGATAACCCACACGTTGGGTTACAAAGAAAAAAAATCAAATTTTGACAAAATGGCTTCAAATTTCCGCCATTTTAAATTTTTCAAAAAAATTTATACCCTATTAAACTCCCCGAATTAAGACGAGTCCAACGACACGTCACTTGTTGAAATCGGTAAAGGCGTTCAGGCTTTAAGGTGGTAACATACATTCCTCGTCATTCTACATCTGCACTACCCTTTTTCTTTATATTCTGCATCTTCTCGTCATCACCCACAGATCGACTGTCAGAGAACGCTACTACAGCGTTAAGTCCGCTTTTTGCTCTATCTATTCATCCCCATTTCTTGTTCTATGTTTCTCTGCAAATAAAGAATTTCTATCTATCTATCTATTTTCTCATACATACACACGCGCGAAACACAATAACCTCCTTTGACTTCGCCGTAGTCGGGTAAAAAGATATGTGTTCGCTGTAGTAGTTGAATAAGAAAGGTTAGGCAAGGCATATTTCTTACTCTGCCAGATGCACTATAAGAACCTTATTAATAATCCGCGAACAGTACAATGAGGCATTAATCAGCTTGTAGTCGTTTGAGAGCCGCTTAGGTGTGGTTATTGCTTTACTAGTGAACATGCAAGAGAATTTATTATCGTTGCAAACAAAGAAATAATGGAATGGAGAGATCAAGGGAGTAATGCAACATTAAATAACTAGTGGCTCTGTGAGCTGTAGACCTCGCGAGTCTGTCTTGCCATATCTGTTTTTTCCCCCTATAACATACACCTACATACACCCCTTAAGAAGCTACATCTTAAAATTACATTCCATACGAGAATCTCGCAGAACTGCACTTAGCAGAAACCTGTTTTCTACATCAAAACACATCAGATTTTGATTTTTTTTTTCATTGATTTAAAGAACCTAGTAGCTAGGCTTCTATGTTTTAAAAGTTAGTTTTTACTATTAGGAACAGATTTTTAAACTCTT
>WYDE02016783.1:0-12969 GCA_009867175.2 Adela reaumurella | reverse complement strand
TTGCAGCACAACACCGATTGCTCTGCTTACCCCGATTGTCGGGATTCAGCGTGAGTGATATGTATGTATGTACATTCGTCGACTTATCGAAGTCGAGGTGCGAGCGGGAAGCACATAATTTTTGCAAAGATTATAAGTAGTGTTGATATGTAAAATTTAAGCTATCTATATCACTGTGGTTTCTCACTCGACATCATGACTAACGTTAGCCCGGTACACGTCCTGTACGTATTGTTTGAGGTCTGTAGTGTTCACACGTGGACATAGTAAGGACAGGACAGTGGGACAGGACAGCGATTGTCCTAGTGTGGACTCTGTGGACGGTGAAACGACACATTGTCGTACAGATGACGTTCTTACTACTTCGGATCGAAGACTGGACAGGACACACACTGGACATGTCACTTTTGATATACACGTTCGGTGATCATGACGCGTGTGGAGTGGTGTGTGTCACATTTCATCAAAATGGCAATCAGTGTTACGTCTGTTAGAGTTTCAGCGACGAAAAAAACGTTCAACAAACACCATGCCTTGTTTTTTATGTGAACGCAATAGTTCGCAACACTTCTGCAGGGACTTAATTCCATTATCCGTACAATATTTCCCTGATCAAGACACATTTTCTGTTCCCGACGACCGATCGACGCGACGCCTCATACCACACATACACACATACAAATTACATTAACACCATCACGAAGGCTGCGTGGATTCCATAGTTATCATTTCGCGAGATGGCGTGTCACAAGTGTGCCCTGGTTCCAATTCCCCATATTCGACGCAACTATCGTAAGCCAGGCTTATGAGTTTATGTAGGACGGAGAGATCAAAAGTTTCTCCGCGTCCTGCAGAGATTACATACCTTATATTGTTATACCTAATATGTATGATGCGTCGCACATAAGCGCATATATCTGCATTCATAGAGAAGTAGTTTGTAGAAGAAGTATGAAATTGGCGACACTATTAACGACATTTTTTTTTTTATTGAAACTGACATGGACACCTAACATACATCATAACATCACCTAATGAACCAGTTTTTCTGGTACGAGTGATGTCAGCCTAAAAACACCTTGGTGAATTATGTAGGTAGGTGCCATATCAGCGCTTCCCTCAATTCCAGCCGGCTACACTGAACTGGACGGAAAACACGAACTATCACGACATCAGGCAGAGATGACATGCGTGAATGGAAAATCACGCAAAAAGTACTGCGTGACTGAATTTGAGTGCATAGACACGCATTCACGCAAAGGCATGCAATAACACGCAAAAACGCGGAGGCACGCGAATTCACGCAAATTCACGCACATTCGCGCACAGTCACGCACAGGCATTAAATGTGTTTATGTAACGTTTTTACGCAAATTCACGCATTCACGAAAAAAACTCATTCACGCCCCAGACACGCGCGTGAATTTGCGTGAACGCGTGAATGTGTCAATAAGGCATGCCATCTCTGACATAGGGTCCGTATCATCACTTCTTGGTGGATCTATACCTTCATTCTTTTCCTACATATCTTTCAGTTCCGCGTGTATTGTTTGACAACAGTTCAAGTTGAAAATTGTTTGGTTTACATAACAGCGGGTCTAATCTGGGGATTCTGTGCGTATGTTTTCAGCCCTGAGAGAGCTCTCTTTTCTCTCTCTGACACGGCTGTCAGAGAGAGAAGAAAGGCGGAATCCCCGAATTTACGCCCTGAGGTACAAGCTCTACAAACTGGCGGTGTCATGTCGAGTGATAAATGACAGTGACGCAGATAGTGAATTAAATGCAAAATGTATGCGCTTCCCTCTCGCACTTTGTCCATTTAATGTCAGTGATGTTACCATAGTCTCCCCGCTGGACCCAGCTAGCTAGACAAAACACTATTGGATATCCAAATATCTGCGGTGCAGTGTTCTATGCGGCGCACTCACAATAATTTAAGCGTGAAAAAGTTCAATACTTTTTAAATTACCGCGGTCGATGAATAACATTTTGAAAACTTCCGGCTCTTCTCGCAGTACGTTTGCTAAGGTCGTAGCTAGCGGACCTCTCCGTGACCACGAACAGGACGCTCTGTTCAAAACGTCGTCTTCGAACAATCTGATAAAGTCGCCGCGAGAAGAGCCGGAAGTTTTCAAAACGTGAAAATGTCATCTAAAACTTTCTAATGATCGCTAATCCGGTTGAAGTACTACAACATATTACACCTAGTTCACCCGGTGTTATGGGCTGACATCACGGACGTTGTATGTAGGTGATGTAGCCAACCGTTTAAGTATCCTTAAAAAAAATGTACAGTCAAATGTGGCAACGTCGCATCCCATACAATTTCGGCCTACCTGCGACGTTGCCATGCCGTACACTTCCAGGCTTGTAACCAAGGACGGAGATATACTACAGGCGGCTATGTTAAAGAAAGTGCAAGATCTGGGCTGCGTTCAGTAACAAACACCAGAATAATTGACCGGCTCGCTTTTGCATGCTTTAGAATAGGGCAGCTATAGGCAAAATAAATTATCGTGGACTTGCTGAATTTAAAAATAATACGCACTCTTTTACTCGAAACTTTCAATCTTAAGTTTTCTTAATAAAATTATATGAACAAAGATTCCACTGATTTATTATTCTGATCTTTCTTGAGTACCCTTTCCAAGAATTAATTAACCTAATAAAATTTCCCTTGTTATTATTCTCGAGAGGTTCATTAATAATTTATTGAAAGTGGTTCAAAAGAAACCCTGGAACGCGCGCGATAGTCGATACGTAAATGTAAAAAATTATGATTCAGGAAGACTCGATTTGTTCATGCTTGTAAGTATTTTTATCATCAGCGTTTGACTGTCCACTGCTGGACATACGCCTCTCCATTTTTTTCCAACCTTCCCGCCACTCGAGAGCACAAATTCATTCTTTGCGCGCGACGTACCGGATGACGTCGTCCCACTTGGCGGCTGGTCTTCCCACACTTCTCTGTCCTGGCCAAGCACGCCAGTGTAGGACGCGTGAGCTCAACTACCGTCATCTCTGCGGCGCACGTGTCCAGCCCCCTGCAATCTGAGCTTTGCCACCCGGTGTACAATATCTTCTACTTTGGTGCGTCGGCGAATTTCTTAATTTCGTACCTTGTCTCGACATTTTTATCGTGTAGTACGAATAAATAAAATAATAAGATCCAAGGAATAAAAACACGATAACGTGCTAAAGGAGAAGGAGAGAAGGGGAGAAGGTTGCAATGTGCCTAAGGCGCCCGTCTTTCCTCCCCGCCACCTTTCGGACCCCTCCTCGCACATACTCACCAAGCCCAGCGACGGGAGCAACTTTTCACTAGGTATTTAAAATGCTGGCCGATTAGAATCTAAACGTGACACAACCCCTACCAACGTGGTTAAAAAAATAAAGACACAGCGGCGGGGCGCATTGGCCGCTGAGAGCGTCTACATCTGATGTAGAGAGCGTGACAAAATCCTTTATCAGTCAGTCAGTCAGGGTCTGCGTAATTATATAAATGTTTTTTTAGTTTCCTCGTATGGAAAGCATGTCGCGAAAAATTGTGGAAAATTCAACATTTTTCTGTACCGAATTTATTTATATTCATTTCTTACTTAGTCCTACTTAGTGTCCATAAAAAAAAGTCATTAAAATTTTGATTTCATAAATTGGATGGTGTCGTTTCATAAAATAGTAAAATTTAATAAAAATAAACACTATGTCGCCAACTCGTTTTATTTGTATTCTAACACAAGTAACCACATTTTTTTCTACATTTTTATATAATTTGGCGTTATTCATATTAAAACTTTTAATTTTATATCTTTGCAGATAACACGTTCACTGTGGTGGTGGAGAAGGATGGCCGAGGGCTGGGCATGTCCGTATCCGGGGGCGACGAGGGCGGGGGGCTGGTGCGGATCAGGAGGCTCTACCCCCCACAGCCGGCCTGGCGCACCGGTAGGCTCGCCCCCAGGGACCTACTGCTAGCCGCCAACGGGGTACCGCTGACTGGCCTTACGACCTACGTGAGTTTCTCATAAAATCTATTGGAATTATCTTACAAAGTAAACATCGCTGGGGCCGGCGCATGCATGACAGCCTCATATACCCGGACGCGACGGGGGACCTTCTGGTTCATATATGTCATGGTATGAGCGAGGGCATGGATATTGGTTTGGACATAGGGATAGCTTTCGATCGGATTTGACAGAAAGCTTTTCTCTCCAAGCTGCCGTCTTTGGGTCTACCTTGCGCCTTGTGTGGCTGGAACGCAGACATCCTGCGTGGACGTAACATAAAAAGCCTTTATTGACTGTTGTTTCTCTGAAGCCATATCAGTTCATAGTGGTGTGCCCCAGGGTTCCGTGGTTTCTCCGAATCTCTTTCTGTTTCACATCAATTATATTATGAATCGGGCGCCATTAATTGCTGTGCAGGTTACTTTGCGGTACTAGCAAGGTACACCAGTCAACAAACCGTATGCCTGGACACGGTTAAGAAAAACAGTCGTCATCTTGGCGTTAAGTTCGAAAAACCTGTGAATAAGATCTCCAATTGGGGTCTACAAAATGTCATAGAGTTTAACGCGAGCAAAACCCAAGGATGTAGCCAGTGCGAAACAGACACCAGTCACCACAGCCCCTTTCTAAAAGTCGATGAATGTATTGTGCTCCTCGGGATCGAACTGACCATATCAAGGAGAAAGCCAAGTGAGCCTCTAATAAGCTGGGTAAGCAGGGTCAGATTGGCCGAGCGGGCAAGAGCACGCCTCTCAAGCGGGGAGTTGCGGGTTCTATCCCCACTGGAAGCACAATATTTATTACTTTAGAATTTGTGCCAAAATGGCTGCTGACACTCCGGTGAAGGAAATACCGTGTGGAAACCCACTTCCAAACCGGTTGGTCAACGTGGAAGTGTATGTCTAAAATTCTCTCATATCATGTAAATGAGAGAGGCCTGTACGCAGCAGTGGGGCGAATAAAATGGCAGCAAAAGAAAAATAAAGAATATGCCCACATTACGCTGGGCAGCATGAGATGTTTAATTGTTTTTTGGAACAACTGAATTCACAGTTTCCTCGTAGTTATAACACTCATAGTTCACCAAAATATTTACCTTAAAAGCAATTGAACTGTGGATACTTGAGAACTTGTTGACGTGATACATAAACTTTCATATACGAAGTCGCAATTGGTCAGTAACCTGCAACAGGTGTACAAAAGCCGCCCCTGAAACCAACGCCTTAAGCCACAAAGGGACAGTTAAATGAAGTGGAAACGATTGCAGGAAGCGCTAGAGGTGCTGCGGACGACGGCGCCCCGTGTTGAGCTGCGCGTGTGTCGCCCCCCGGCCGACGTGCTGGATTGTCTGACCCCCCCGGCGCCACCCACGCCCCCCACTAGGCACACTCCTTGCCCGCCGCCAGACCCCCTCAACTGCCATCCGCTGCATACCAGGTAAGCTTCAAAGTATTCCTACCTAAGTTTACTTCCCGACTTCCCCAGGGTTGCAAGGTGAGCTATTTAGTATTCCGAAACTTAATTGCATTCATAATGAGGACTGACTTCTTAAGTGAAATGGCCCTTTAAGCGGGATGATGGCCACTTGGAAACTTGATCCTCACTCTTAACTTTCTTTTTGTTTTTATACAGAGCTCTTTTCTTCATTTTGCGTTCTTACATAGATTTTGCGGGTTGCGGAGTAGCCTTGTTGGTTAGCGCGCGCCTCTTACCCGAGAGGGCGTGCGATCGATGCCTGGTATGCACAAAATTTTTCCGGATTTTAAAATCTCGGTTAAAATTTGTGTGCAAAATTACGATGAAGGAAAACAACGTGAGGAAACCTATATACTAACAATACGAATGTGTTGTACTGTATAAAGATTGACTGGAAGAGATTGCCTCCGTCAATAAGTCCGCCTTATGCTAAGCAGAAAAGTCTATTTTTTTTAATTTTATGCGCCCTTATGTTTCAACAGAGAATCTGAAATTTCCTCTAAGAACATTAATTAAGTTTGTTTCTCCACGCATTCATGCTCCCTTATTCGCCCACCTACCTTCTGCAGACTTTCCGCGACAACGAGCAGCGCGACCACCTCGTCATCAGAAGGCCGGTATGGCGCCTGCAGTGCATCAGGGATGAGACGCGACGACGCTCCAAGTCCTGATCCTCAAGGTGGCTACGACAGACCGGACTCCTTGAGGCTGCCTGATTTGGAACAGCCCTTGCCTGTCTACGATGTGCAATATGGGGTAGGGATATTGGTATTTTTTTCCTTTATTCCGTTTGAAATTAATCTTCGTGAAGGTTTTCATCTCATAGTCTCGAATTAATAACTCTGGCTGAATAAGATATGCTGATTTACAAAGAACAAAGGTGATTGATACCAAGGGACAAGTATGCAGTACCCGTAACCGACGAGCATGTATGAAGAATATTATGAGAGTGCAAGAAGCGGCAGAAGTGCGTCTGGATCGTGGCACGTGGAGATCCGTTGTATCTGCCTACCACACTGGGAAACAGGCGTAACGCTATGTATGTAATGTATTCTATTACAAGGGAGGATGGTTATGTGATATTCACCATCGCGGTAGTCCTTCTATAGTCGGAGCAGTGAGCAAATATATTGCTGCGTGTCTCCGCGGGTGGGAAGCACAACTGGCCAGCAAATTAAATTCATTTTTTTTATTATCGCGGATGATTGCGCCGCGCTAGCCTTTGGTAATTTATACCTCAATGATAATTTCCCCTGTAATTTGGTAGGTACCTCATCTTTATTTTTAGGCCTTACCAGCCTTACAGAGTTAGTCAGCTGAATAATAATTCTGAACTAATTCGTTATTCTTACCCCATGCAACTTTAACCGTAGGAGGATGGCTCAGTGGTAAGTTATATTAGGTACTTATATAATATAAAATAAAATTATATAAATAAAAATTTTATATAAATAAAATAAGTTATATTATATATTAAATTGTAAACCTTTGTCTTTATATTTTAGTTCATCCAATAAACCGTGTCTATTCTATTCTATTATAAACAATTAGATGTAATTTTATTTGGGTCCATATCTACGAAATATCAACTTATGCCATTACCTGTACATATGCTTTCAGGAATTTGACATCATAATGACAAAAGTGAATGGGTCATTGGGCTTCACCCTCCGCAAGGAAGACCACAGCGCTCTGGGTCACTACGTGCGCGCTCTAGTGCGCGAGCCGGCCCTCAGCGACGGCCGCATACAGCCGGGAGACAGGATCGTTGCTGTGAGTATATTTTACTACAGCTGATGCTTCATGGCGGCCTCAACTCAGCAAAAAGTATGACTATTTCATCTAACGCTCTCACAAAAGAGGGAGATAAAGATAGAGAGCAGGGTTTGCCTCTTAGTTAATTGTGACAAATCCTGAGAAGTTATTCAGGAAATAATTTTTTATTTCAAGTTTAAATGAAATATTCTAGGTATCTATAGTATTACATTTGTCAAATTTTGTTTCTGGTGTAGAGATATTTACTTCACAAGTTAAATGAAATGTGTGAACTTTATAGCTTCATAATTCTTAACACATTTTCAGTTTTCTAATTCTATAGGAACATAGTAATTGGTCTTGTAAACCCAAATTGATTTAGAGTTTGAATCAATTCCACAAAATGAGGGTGTGAGAAACTAAGGCTTTTTGTATGGAGTGCGAGTGATGAAGGATTTAACTGAAGACTTGCAAATTCTATTAAGGAACGGTAGTTTAGTAATTTGTTAATACCCGGTTTAGATCATTGAAGTGCACCCGAACTTCTTTATTGTCAATCTGATCATAGCAGCAATCTATCTCTTCTTCAGATCCGATTGCATAGGAATCGGTGCTGGACTTGAAGCCAACACGTCTGGTCAACGCAGCATGGGGCACTCCCAAGCGCAGCAGAGCTGTGTAGCCAGAGTTTTTAATACTGCAGCGGAGTATATCGAACTGAGAGTTGGCCAGGTTTGAGAAGGCTATAAAGAGGATTGCTGAAAATAATAAGAAATAATAAAGAATCATGGATGGATAATATTACGGTTTTAACTACCAATAATTCCTGATTACAGATCGAAGATAATTTTCGTAAACAGAAAAACATGAAAAAAAAATCACAGATCTTGCGCTTTGATCAATCATCGTAATTAATTGAAAACGTACTTTGGGGACATAACTACGTTCCGGGACTCTCCAAGGAGTAATAAATCACTAAGTTAATAGTTTGTAACGACAGATTGCCCGAGCGGGCAAGAGATCGCCTCTCAACCGGGAGGTGCCGGTTCGATACCCACTGGGAGCACAATATTTACTTTAGAATTTGTTCTAAATGGCCGCTGACACTCCGGTGAGGGAAAACATCTTGCGGAAATCCACTTCCAAGCCGGTTGGTCACCGTGGAAGTGTATGAATAAAATCCCTCTCATATCATGGAAATGAGAGAGGCCTGTACCCAGCAGTGGGGCGAATATAATGGCTGCAAAAGAAATAAAAGAAGAAGAATGACAAAAAAAAATCGTCCCTTTTTGCAAGTCTCCCATAGAGCACTTAAGACAACGATCTATCACGTACGCAAGTTAGCTAGCTTATATAGTAAGTACTTACATCGATATTATTATATTATCATCGGCATTAAGTGAAATCAGAAAGCGATGTCAGCTCTTCAACCTAAACGGGTTGGCTACACTGAACTGGATGGAAAACAGGAAAAATTTTTACGTGGCCCTGCATCCTTGTCTATCCAAAATATAATTTATTACCTTTTCGATATCATAATTATACTTTCAAAATATTAAAATAAGCATTAAAAATAAGTATTTCTATTTTGCGTTACACTACCGAGTTATAAAACATTTTACGCTTCATCAGCGTCGGTGGCTCAGTGGTCGCGATATTCGGTAGTCGATTACCGGAGTTAAGCACTGCCGAGCGCGGTCAGGTATAGAATGGGTGACCGCTTGAGCGTTGAAACTGGTCGTGGTTCGGATTTCACGTTAAACTGTAGGACCCTTCCCTCTCCTTACATGGTGGTAGGATTAAACCCGGTTGGTACCACTGCACTGAATGAAGGTCGGTCGAAGCGGCTTTGAAACATAGTTCGTGTTTTCCGTCCAGTTCAGTGCAGCCGGCAGGAATTGAGGGAATTAATTCACCAAGGTGTTTAGGTACCTCTGGTACATCACTGGTACCAAAAAACTGATGCATAGGTGATGTAGCCTTCCGTGTCAGTTTCCATAAAAGAAAAATATCGTTGTCAGTTTAAAAATTAAAAATATAGACTTTTCTGCTTAGCAGCAGGCGGACTTATTGCTGCTGGAGGAAATCTCTTCCAGTCAACCTTTTATACACTACAACACATTCGTATTATAAGTGCATAGCTTAACTCGCGGTGTTTTCCTTCACAATGCATTGCGAATTGTATCGAACCTATGACATCTCGAGTAAGAGGCGTGCGCTAACCAACTAGGCTACTCCCCAATCCATGTTACTTACACATGTTAGCGTAATTGAAAGCGATGATTGCCTGCATGTAGACTTGCACTGTGAACAAGATCTCGAAGTAGGGCGTGACGTGGATGTCAAAAGGGTAGTCCAGATCTAGAGGAAGTTGTCTTTTGCCATTCACTGAAACATCATATTTAAATTAAACTAGGTATATTAGATAGATAGATTCTTTATTGCACAAAAGACATAAAATATAGGAAAATTAAAAAGAAACAAATACATTGCAAAGGCGGACTTAACACCTAAGGCGTTTTCTTCCAGTCAACCTTTGGGTGATGGGAATAATTAGTTCGATGAAAGTAAGATAGAGAGATTCTTTATTTACACATTAACATAGAACAAGAAATAAAGATGAATAGATAGAGCAAGAAGGCGGACTTAACGCTGTAGTAGCGTTTTCTGACAGTTTATTTTAGTGCCATGAAAAACTAACATCACAAATTGTTTGTCCTACGGAAGAAAAATATATTGAAACATTTTTATTTCATAAATTTTAAGATCTTCTAAATACTAAATTTTAATATTAGTGCTAAGTGAGAGTGAAAGGTGGAAATCAAGTTAATGGGGCATTGCACGCAATTATGAGCAGCCAAAGTATGTAATATAGAGCATATTTGGCTGTCCATGGTGTCCATAATATGTACGGGAGTGAAAGTCGGGTATGGCAGACGAAGCACGAAAGAAGAATAAATGCTGTGGAAATGCGCGCGTTGAGGAGTATGTCACAATGAAAGACACATTGAGAAATTGTCAAGTGCGATAGCGTCGTTGCCTGAAAGAAGATATAGTGACAAGGATTGAGAAAGGAATGCTTCGGTGGTTCGCTCATGTTGGAAGAATGGATGATAGAAGACTAACGAAAGAAATTTAGGAGCGAATGTGAGTGGAAGAGTCGGAAAAGGTCACCCTAGACGCACGTGCCTAGAACAGATCGAGCATGTGCTCCAAAAGGGGAAAGTGCGTAGTACCCGTAACCGACGAGCTTGTATGAAGAATATTATGAGAGTGCAAGAAGTGGCAGAGGTGTGTCAGTATCGTGGCACGTAGAGATCCGTTGTCTCTGCCTACCCCACTGGGAAACATGCGTGACGCTATGTATGCGTGTATGTATGCATGTATGTATGTATGTATGTTAAGTGTTAAGTGTGACGTTAAGAAATAATAAATCTTATACATTTCGCTTCGTAAGTACAATCTAGACTTGGAAAGGCGAGTGATCAAAGGCAATAGCGTGAACGGGGTTTTAAATAATATCCTAAAAAAGTAAGGTGATGAGTTACTGCACGAATGGCTATTCATAATACTCATAACGTCCTGGTTCCTACACTTATGTATGGCAGTCAATATTGGATACGGAAGAAGCGACATGAAAGTAGAATAAATACAGTTGAAATCCGGAATCCGGTCCTTGAGGTGAATATGTGGTGTATTCTGAAAGATGAAAACGCATAGTGGATTGAAATAAAGCGACGAGGATAGAGACAGGTATGCTTTAATTGTTCGGACAAATGGAGAGAATGTATGGTTAGAGAATGACCAAAGAAATAAATGAAGCGAACGTGGAAGGAAGGGTTGAACGGGACCGCCCGTATTCTGCCCCTACCGTCCCATCGCGCCCCCGCCGCGACCTCCTGCCCCACTGCCCACATCGCTGCGAGCGAAAAATATTTACCGAAGCGCCCCCTGGCGAGTTAACATCCTAATATTTAAGTACGAACAACAATCGCAGTTGAATCACAATCCCTGTACAGAATACCGTATCTAAATCGGTCAAATGTTTTGGAGAAAAGTGGCAACATTCGAGTGCACACACAAACGAACAACAATCGCGCCTAAAAAAGTTTCACACCAAATTTTTTTTTTAAGTTTTCGTTGAAAAATTTCCTACAATTACGGGTAATTTTCAAAGTAAGGCAACACTGTTATCGCTACAATATTCGTTAGCACGTAATACGGTGGGGCGCGCGCGCGGTAGCATGTTGTACCTATATACTCGTATAAATCTATCTACAAGTATCTACGAGTGCTAGTGGCTCGTGCGTGTGGTGAAAAACTCTATAAATAATAAGCCTCGAGGGCCTTATTCGCGAGTTAACGATTCATTCGCAAGCGTGATGAGAACGAGGGGCCTTATTAACAACGTTGACGCACTTTTTCAGACGTCAGATGAAAATTGTTCGCGATCAGCAAATTTAAGTTTATTTTTAAAATGTCTTCTTAACTTTACAATAATCAATATCTGTGTTAACTACTTACTTTTAGATATATTTCGTAGAATTTAAACTATTGCGTAGTTTAACATGTAACTACTTCGATAAAATTCAACTTTCCGAAGTTAGTATGGGAAATGAATACCGAAACTACCCCTTCCCCTACCACCACTGTCAGAAAACGCTACTACAGCGTTAAGTTCGCCTTTGTTATCTGTACTTCTTTTATTCTTATTTGTGTCTCTGTGCAAATAAAGAATTTCTATCTATCTGTTAGTCTATCTCTATCTATGTATATGTATGTGTATTTGGTATATAGGTATAATGTTTACTTCGTACCTAAGTGTTCATATTTAAGTTTATCTTATATTTTGCATGAAAATTATCAATATTTAGTATACATATCTTTCCGACACTCACCTAGCATTTATCCGACCCAAATGTATTCTGGAAGAAAATGCCTCTAGGCATTAAGTGTTACCATTTGCCCTTATTATTTTGTATTTGAGTGCAATAAATATATACAATACAAATATAAATACACATAAGGTAAAGGTACCTACCTAATTTTATTCTATCGCCTACAGCAGAAACACTGAAAAATAATTTATCGAAGCCTGCAATTTATTTGGCGAGTGTGTCCCAACTGGCTGCAATTTATTTTTCGACACACTCGCAGAACCGAACAAACTTTCCCCTGAAATCATTTTCGAAGAAGCGTGGCCAATTCTCACAGGAAATTTTTATGCACGATTGTCTTCCAGCTCGAACCTCCATCTGGAATTCGCCCCTAGATAATTCGCCACCAATTTCTGGGCAGTCGAAGTGGACAACTGAGTGGTGAATAGGAAATGAAACGCGACGGCAATGCAAGGCATTTTATTATACATACCTTTTATAATAATTAAGTAACAAATGAGATTGCGTTCGCCTACGCGTGTGAAGCGGTGTTGGTCCGCGCGGATCATACATCTAACATTATAATATTGAGGAGTCCGCGCGGGGTCGATTCGTTCGGGCTCGGGGAGCCGCTCCGAGGTCGCGCCGCCCTCGCCGCCCTCTGTCTTTATCGAGCCTAACCTACGTCTATGCGAGCCGGGCGGCGGGAGAGAGGCGAGCTCTCGTGAGCTTTATAAAATAATAGCACCATCGTTTTCGTGGAATGTGTTGTGCGCGCTCGCCGCGCCTGCGCCTAGCGACCGTGTCGAGCGGGCGCGCAGGGCGGTAGGGCGGGGGCGGGATCACATGGGCGG
>WYDE02016672.1:0-12971 GCA_009867175.2 Adela reaumurella | reverse complement strand
GGGAAGTGCTGACATGGCACCACCTACATAAGTCACCAAGGTGTTTAGGCTGACATCACTGGTACCAGAAGAACTGGAGCATTAGGTGATGTAGCCATTCGTGTCAGTTTCCATAAAAAAAAGTGTGGGCTTAAAACACTTGCAACAGTGAACTAGCTAGACAATAAAAGTTTGCGAAATATGCTTCGTATACAAACATCGGGTTCCTTCAATCGATAAAGAATGTAAAGGCGAATAACTTCTGAACTACTGAAAATTTTTCTAAAACCTTAACTAGTTTCAGTCTAATAAGGTTATGAATGCCTATGCACACAAAAAGTTAAAATTTTGTGGGATTCCTTTAGAAAATAGAGCCAGAGAGAGAGAGTTTGTTCAGAATTTTACTAGAAGGAGGAAAGGATGCTATATGTAAGAAAATATATATTTCTGAAATCTATACCTTAACTTCTTTCTAACGATAGCACACTTGATTTTTTTTTAAATAATATTTTTTTCTTGAAACTCAACCTTTTTTTTTACTGTACCAACACTGAATTAATTGGTAATTATAATACATGTTTTTTAAATAAATATATATTTCCCTTAATTGGGTGATAATTTTACGTATTCTGGCGAAAATTTCAGCTTGATCGGTACAGTATTTCTCGAGTTCTTCAGAAATTGGACGGCCAGACAGAGAATTCAGACAGACGGACGGACAGACGGACCAAATTTCTTCCCTAATAGGGTATCCGTTTGTGAACGGAACGCTTAAAATTCAGTGCGATGATGTGATACAGACCCGGGGACAGGTGAATCCTATCAAACACACATTGGGTAAATTTTAATCTGCCTTTTCTTCTTGTCTATTCTGAAATTTCGTCCTCAAACCGCTCCACTAAACTGCTTCTCTAATATCTAGCTGGCACATAACTCAGCCTTTAGATATGGAATCGGGCGCCGAAGCGGTGCCGATAGAAATTTATGGGCGCCGAAAATGTCCATGTACGTGCGTATATACATAACACGATATCCGATATGGATTAAATTATTAGGGGGAGAGGTGGAGCTGTGTAAACGATGTCAATACCTACAAAGAATAATTTTGCATCTTTGATCGATGTAGACCTCTCTCTAATCAGTTGAAATAACAATTTAGAAATATCTGACTATCACAACACACTTACAGACGCTCGAAAGTAAAATTATTGCATATATACATTATATATTATTTTATCATTCATCATTATACATAATTTTGTACCGTGAGGGGCCCGTACTTAAAAGAATGACCCCACTGCATCTCTTCCCGTGCATGTCGTAAAAGGCGACTGATAAGGACAAGATGCCGTGCTAAAGAGCGACATTCTCGCCACCTCTCACCTGGCACGGTACTTCTACCCATTCATGCAGTAGGTGGGTCTCCGTGCCTTACATGCTGCTTGATATCTTGTCCGAAAACTTGCGAAATGTGGTGGTCGGTGTTGTGCGATAATTTACCGGAGTTCTTGCAGCACAACACCGATTGCGCTGCTTACCCCGATTGTCGGGATTCAGCGTAAGTGATATATTTGTATGTATGTATTATATACATAATATAAATTAAAGTAATAATTACTTTATTATAGTTAATAAATACTACGGCACCCACCAGTGAGGAAGTCATCCAGCTTCAAGTGTCTGATGATGATGTCCCGTAACTCTTGGATGATGGATGGAGTCGTAGATGGGAGACTTCGACCGAGAGGAGGATGTTGAAGATTAAAAATAAATGATTGTCATTGTATGTTGGCAATGTCTATGGCTAAGAAATATGTAAACATGAAATAATTGATGAATACAATATATTAAAAGAAAAAAAAATATATACGAAATATATATATTATATTCTTCTTTTTCTTTGCTGCCATTTTGTTCGCCCCACTGGGTACATGCCTCTCTCATTTACATGATATGAGAGGATTTAGTCATACACTTCCACGGTTACCAACAGTCTTGGAAGTGGGTTTCCTCACGATGAGTTCCACGAGGGTTCCTTCACTCCGGTGAAGGAAAACCCTTCACCGGAGTGTCAGCAGTCATTTTAGCACAAATTCTAAAGAACCTAATAAATGTTGTGTTCCCAGTGGGGTCGAACCCGCACCTCCCGCTGGAGGGGCGTGCTCTTGCCCGCTTGGCTAATCTGACACACATATTATATTATTATATATTATTATTATTTTATATACATACCCACATGCATACCTACTATCACACCTCTTCCCCGGTGGGATAGGCAGAGACAATTGAGCGCAACGTGAAACGTTTCTGACAGACATCCTTTGCATCACGCACTGTCATACATAGCTTCATAAATGCTCGTCTGTTACGGGTGCTGCGAGTCACTGAGTACAATGTAAGAATATGAGACGAAATGCTGGAACAAGTAAATGAGGTTATACACATGTAAAGTGTGTTCAGGAGGTACGGCGATATAGATGTTGAAGGGCTTTGAATAATATCCTGAAATTTCGGGACAACAGCACACAGCAGACATCTACTCATGTCTGTAGAAACTCCGCAATCTAGTTTCAGTAGGTATCATGATGCGGCAAAAATCTCTGAGATAAGAGTATATTCTCGCGACCAGCCAACGAACTTGCCGACACAGATACAGGTCACAGCGGAGGCTAGATCCGGCAACGACCCCGGCTACCCCTACGCTACAACGCTGAACGTTACGCAGTCCGCGGGGTTATTCTCCCCTGCTAGAATTCAGACTTCAAATCAAATCAAATATATTTATTTGTACTCAAATACATAAAGTACATTGATATACAAATCGGTAGCACATAACCCCTTTAAAGGTGTTCTCTACCTGTGTAGATTGGGAAATAAGAGGATGTCTTGAGCGGTCAAACAAATAAAGATAAAATTAGAAAAAGTATCTTAAATTATCTAAACTAAAAAAATATTTTAAGTTAAAATGAATGAATATGAATAACAGAAGAAACAAAAGTAAAACAAAATAATGTACCTACACACATACACAATATAAAATAATACAATAAAGTACATAGACTACATTAACATATGTATATACACACATACATATATAAAAAATGGTATAATAAATATATACCCCTACTAAATATACAAAACAGCCATAAACTAATTGAAATATATTTGCATACATACGCAATACATACAAGCCATACATAAGATGCGACTTCCACCAGTTACCTCTCTAACTAATAGCTAATGGGAGAGCGAGGCAACACTTTATTATTTATTTCTTTATTAAGCATTCTTATGGTAGCATACTAAATTTTTATTTGTCATATTTGTTTTTTAAATTTGGTTTTTACAATCCTGTTCAATTACACTCAGGAAAAAGAGACGGCAGGAAACATCGCTGAGGTGTCATTCCTCCCGTCTTCACTTCATGGCATAAATACAATTTCAGTAGGACAAAGTTTTTTCCGCATTTAGGTTTTGCCCGCGACTTCGTTCGCATACTCTTTGAATATTATAAAAATAGAATACTTATTGTGAAGATTGAAGACCTGAGTTTATTATTAATAATAAAGAAATGCGTGTTTTTTTTATAAAACAATTAACGTTATCGCTCATCGCTCATAAACTATTAAACATCGGGCAACAAATCGGGCCAAATGAGAATTAAAATAACCTTCTCTATCCGCACACTTCGTTTGATCCGTAAATTTTGAGACTTCCTTATATCCTTTGTCAAATTATTTCGTTACATGTATACGATACGAGTATGTAGGTGTGTATGTATTTGCAGAAAGGTACATTCATATATAGGTAACTACTTGCTCCTAGAGACTTGCCTAAGTCAAATAGTGTTGTACAACTGCGGAGAGCAATCAGCTGCAGACAAATTTGAATTTATATAGAGTAGAATGCGCGCGCGATATGATGGTCTCTCTGTTTTGTTTTGTTGTTTTGTTTTTTTGACGTTATACGTCTTAATAGTCTCCTATTAATTTCCCCGTTGTTCAGTTCCGCCAGAGTCCGCAATGTAACGCTGAAACGCTGTCGTTGTTCATAAATATTTATTTATTTATTTTATTTTATACAGACAGCCTGGGCTGATGTGTCTAAATCAAGTTCATAGTTCACAGTTCTGATAAATAAATAGCCCAAGTTTTGCTGCGACGAGTGGCATGTATGTTCTAAAGTTTGAATATTGTACTTTGTCAAACATGTCAGCGTGTCCTGGCGCTTAATACTTTGCAAGAGGACTTCGGTTTAAATTCCGATGACAGCAAATATAACTACTGTACATAACAGTGTGATTTTTCGTTTTACGTTCCGGTGAAGGAAAACACCTTGAAGAAACCCTTCCCTCCAGTACTAGGCGGTAGTGTGCACGCTCCCCAATCAATACTATAGCACTCATATAACAAATATCATCATTATATCTTATTGAAAAACAACACGATAATTTGTTATGAATTATTGCATCTGTCGTGCATGAATTGTGCGGTGCGCTGTTTAAGGATGATAAAGGAGTGTATAGAGAATAATGATATCATGTGTAAGTTTAAGCAGCGGCAAACATTTTATAAACATAGAAAAAATTCGTAGCGAATTTTCTTGCCAGTTCTTCTTCACTGTGATAATCGAACTTACTAAATGTAGAAATATAAATGTGGACATATGACAAATCTGAATGCAGTGTCCTTCCTGCCTATGGATGTTGAATAAACAATAGAATACAATACTGAATGAAAGACTTCTAATGACGAATGTGTAAATACCGTCCGTGCTTCTCGTCCAATTCAGTGTGTTCAGGGGTTAAAGAGGGGTCTCGAAATTAACTCCACGAGACTCCAACAGGCGGCACCGACGCGACGATGACAGGTTGAGTTAAAAGCTTCAAGTAATGTCTGGCTGCACACAACACTCACTTCATATTCTTCGACTATTTTATTGTACTTCGAACGTAGACTAAGTACTTATAAAAAGTACAACATTCTCAAGCGTGTTACCCCATACATTGCGCAGAACACCAACATGAAAGATATTTTTAATTTAGTTGAGAAAAAAATTTACTCAAACATAATTTTATATATTGTCTTCCGAAAAAAAATTACTCAAACATAATTTTATATATTTTCTTCCGTAAATAATGTACGGCGAGGTCTACATTTTTTTCAACTGAAATTAAAACTCTTTCATGTACGTGTTATAGAGTGACTTTGAATGATGTACACCTCAAAGCGGAAAAACCGTGTTATATCAACATACCATTATCTTTATTTCCCGGTGGGTTATTCCGAGACATTTCATCGGTAGAAATTACTTTATCTAAAGCAGTATGTGGATAAGTCCAATCATAAAGCGAACGAACTCTGCTGAGACAGTAAATTTCAAAGTCAAAGCACCGCTCGCTGTTGCGGACTGCGGTGCCCCAGTTCAATCTCTGACAAATTGACGAGAGATTTATGCTTGTGTGAACGCATTTGTATTGTAAAATATGATTTGCATTCCGTTCGTCTACCTCATTGTCCCATAAATACAGAATGCGAAATGTGAATACACAAACGCGCCAACCTATCGAAATACACTTTTCTGCTTATCAGAAGGCGGATTTGTTGCCGGAAACAATCACTTCCGTTCAATAAAGAAAAATAAATATAGACTTTTCTGCTTAGCAGGAGGCGGACTTATTGCCGGGGGAAATCTTTTCGAGAAAACCTTTATACCATACAAAGCATTCGTATTGTTAGTGGGTACTAGGTTTCTTCACGGTGTTTTCTTTCACCGCGGGTGCATTATAATTTGGTAGGTACCCAAATTTTAGCCGCGATTTTAAAATCCGGAATAACTATGCGCATAAAGTATTGAACCCACCGCCTCTCGAGTAAGAATCTTACTCGGCTGTAAGAGGTGCGCTCAAAAACTAGGCTACGCCACACCCTTAGGTTTCCTCGCGGTGTTTTCAAGTGGAGTTTTCGTCCTGGAAGGTGTCGTGGTTGGTAGAGGTCTACTATTTATAAGGAAGCTGCTATGTTCAGATCGGTCACTTCAAATAACCAGCGTCTATGTTATATGCAGTTGTTTGACGTCACTGGCTGACTGACTGTGGTGTAGTACCTATATTACGGTGATTTCGCTTTACTCTTTCATCGCTTCCGTGGTGTACTGTTAATGGTGCTCAACCATGGTGTTATTGGCGGCGAGTTCGTTTCTTGGACCCAGTTTTGTGTTTTTTTTTACTTGTGTATTAATTATATTATACTGGGTACCTTACATAAGTAAAATATTTTAAGTGAAAACGAAATGCATGGTCTCGACATTAATAGGTTAGGTCCATTTATTCAATACATTATTTTTCTACAATAAATTAAGAAAGGGTTATTTTTTAAATCACATAAAACAATGCAATATAAGACAATAATCAATGGGTAAACATAGGTGACTGCATATAGATCAGAGAGGTATAATTCGCAGTCACCCGACTGCACATAGCAACGGTCATATGCATATAGCATTCGACTACACATAGCATACGTTTCCTTTATATTTCTTCCGTATTTTTCTGATTAAGACATAGCATATGCGTCCAACCAATGATGAAATAAATAATCTGAATCTGAGCTTTTCTTCCAAATCTTTTTCAAGCAGTGCAGGTAAATCCCAGAAATCTTAGTAAAACTTATAAGCTGCTTGGCAGAAATGAGATTAATTTTAAGAATTTGCCTGAATAGACGTCGGCTGTCTAATAAAACAACTAAAATCCAACTTGGTCAGTACTCTGTGCTTCGAGTTAGCATCCAAGTTGAGGCACAATAGACGCACGCCCCGTCAGTTAGTCAACTTTATACGAATACCTTATTTAATTTTAAGTTTAACGAATCTACTATGTAACGTCTGCTAGATTGTTGTGTCCCCGCCACTCAAGGCTCCTACCCTATCTGTCCGACGACGTCCGAACCCGCGCACTACGTAAGCCATTGTTGTCACTTTTCACATTTTTAAAATACTGGCCCGATAGATTTACATCGTGTGTAATTACTCGAGCGTTACTGAGTCAGCAATCAGTAATTCATAAATTCAGTCAAAAAGGCGCCTAAGGCACCCGTCTCTCCTCCCCGCCACCCCCCGGCCCTGCCTGCTCACCTTGCAATAACGTGCCACACTCGACAATGTTCACTTTTAAAAATAATAAAAATGTCAGTTTGATGGTTTAACCAATAAAAACTAAACTATTCTTTCTATGCACACTTACATTTTGCAACTTAGATTTTTGAACTTGCAAAAACTTAATTCTATAATGCGTACCCGTGAAGGAAAAACACTTCATTGAATATTGCATACATTAAATTAAGTTCACTCTCTACCTAATTAAATAAATAAAGAATTGTTTATTTTTTATTGGTTTATTAAACCAAGAGACTGGCATTTTTATTATATTTTTAATAGTTAAAAGTTTAAAAACGGCATACCGGTTCGGAGGAGGACAAGAGTTGTTGTGGGAAGCTTTTACACGCGATTTGAAGAAGTTTGGGTCATGGGTTAAGTACTTTTGCCGGAAGCCCGTTACACGCCTTTGCAGCATATGAACTATTTGGAGAAGCGTGCAGTTCTCAGGAGCAAGACATCAACGACGAAGGGGTGTTCCGCGAGAGTACGGCGAGTTTAGCGGGTTTATGAGGGCAGAATGAGGGACGCCTGTTCCTCAGAGCAGCGGCCAAAGTATTATATACAAAAGAGGCTGAGGGAGCCAACAATGCACCTATGTTGTGATGAGGGAGGTCATGCCTGTGGACGAATACAGGACGAATACCTAGTTGTAGTCCATCGGCGGGCGTTCCTTTGTAGATGTATTTTCTAATTAATAATTATTAAACCGTACCGTGTGAGACCGGTACTAAAAAGAATGACCCCACTGCATCTCTTCCACTGGTATTGACATATAGGATGAGACTACAAAATTTCAGCCTGATGGGACAAACCGTTTAGGAAACATTTGACACAAAGCTTCTTGCCAGTTCTTCTAGGATGGTGAAAATTGGTGGGTGGCGAGCTATTGACAATTATAATATTAAACATGCAATATTTCAGCTAAATCGGCCCAACCGTTTAGGAGGAGTTGCGCGGGCAAATAGACTACACCAAAAGTTTTTAGTCACTGGTCGAGTAGGTAATAGGCTTCGCTTGGCTCAGTCAATTATTCTCTCAAAAGTAATCACATTAAACTTTAATCGGAACTAACGAGTTTCTCCACTGTATGAATTACTCTTACTTCTCAGTAGGTAAACCTTCCTTGTAGTAGATTAACACCGACTTATCCGGTAGCTACAGAAGGTTATATCTACCTACATAGATTATAGGTACAAGTACTAAATAGATTGGTACTTGGTGAAAAGTGCAGGGATGGGTTCATTTACGCTTCCTGAAAGACTCGATGTATTAAATGCAGACTTGGTTAGATAGAATGAACGGATGTTAGATGTAATCAATTGGGAACGGTCAAACTGAGAGATAAAATAAAATAAATATATAGACTTTTCTGCTTAGCAGAAGGCGGGTATATATCTCTTCCAGTCAACCTTTATACACAACAACACATTCGTATTGTTAGTGTATATGTTTCCGCACGGTGCATTGTAATTTGGCACACAAATTTTAGCCGTGATTTTAAAATCCGGAAAAACTATGCGCATAAAGTATTGAACCCACGACCTCTCGAGTAAGAGGCGTGCGCTCACCAACTAGGCTATGCCGCAACCCGCCGGAGATCTATTTTTTTTATTTTTTTTATGCAAACTGACACGGAAGGCTACATAACCTAATGGACCAGTTTTCTGTTACCAGTGATGTCAGCATACACACCATGGTGAATTATGTACCTAAGTGGGTGCTATGTCAGCGCTTCCCTAAATTCCAGCCGGCTACGCTGAACTGGACAGAAAACACGAACGATTTTTCTTAGCTGCTTCGACCGACCTTCATTCAGTGCTGTGGTACCAACGCGGACGGGTTTAACCCTACCACCATGTAAGGAGAGGTA
The DNA here is from genome assembly GCA_009867175.2 of Adela reaumurella. Classification (NCBI taxonomy): domain Eukaryota; kingdom Metazoa; phylum Arthropoda; class Insecta; order Lepidoptera; family Adelidae; genus Adela; species Adela reaumurella. The sequence continues at coordinate 3,967 of WYDE02016672.1, read as the reverse complement.
CAGGTAAGGGACCTACATTTTAACGTGGAATCCGAACCCCGACCAGCGTCACTCATCCAAGACCTGACCGCGCTCGGCAGTGCTTAACTTCGGTAATCGCATACCGATTATCGCAACCACTGAGCCAACGACGCTGATAAATCAATGCCGTCCGTCTTTAATAGGATTTTCTACCTCTATGTAAAGCCTATCAACATACTTACCTGTGTTAGTATTACTTGCGAGGACACCAGAATTCACCGTTTTATAAAATTTTCGTTAATTAATTAAATTTAAGAATTTTTTTTTTATATTTATGCAAAAAGTCAACGTGATCAAAAAAGGCCCATGACGTCACTCGCTTATATTTCTTTTGAAAGAGCAAACTTTTTTTTTTATTCGTTTTGTATTGTTTTATTAGCGCAGTTAATAACTAACTTAAGTTAATGTAATCATAGTCACGTGGTGCAGTATTTTAACGATAACTTTTCCTTTTTAAGATATAAATATAATTTTCGCATTATTATACTAGTTTTTTTTATTATTGTACAATGTATAATACTTATGGACATATGGAATATTTACTATTACTTATATTGAAGACAGGATGGAGGAAATATACTCCGTTTAGTAGGTCTGTATCAGTTTAATCTATTAGGTACTTTGTAGTTTAGTTTTTTATGCTGTATTTGTTTAAGGTTAATTTTATTTTTAGGTTAGTTATGTAGTTGTGTTATTTAGTTTTTAATTGTCTTTTCCAATAAATTATGTTGTAAGAATATTGGTATATAAGAATATTGCATTGGGTTGCGGAGTAGCCTAGTTGGTTAGCTCATGCCTCTTACTCGAGAGGTCGTAGGTTCAATGCCTGGTATGCGCACAATTTTCCGGATTTTAAAATCATGGTAAAAATTTGTGTGCAAAATTACAATGCACCCCGGTGAAGGAAAACATCGTGAGGACACAGGGTTTTTCAAAACAACTATACCTTAACAATACGAATGTGTTGTAGTATATAAAGGTTAACTGCAAGAGATTGCCTCCGGCAATAAGTCCGCATTCTGCTAAGCAGAAAAATCTGTATTTATTTATTTTTTTAACACCTTGAGATTTTCTTTTTATAGGTTATTTAGTTTAGTAGGTTTATTTTTTGTTTATAATATTTTTATTTATAAGTTAGTGAGTATTAAGTATCTAAATACTTTAATTTTCTCTTTTTCATAAAAGTAAAAAAAAAATTTAAAACTCCTTTTGAAATTCGTAGTACCGCCTCTTATTGCATAATTATTTTTTAAGTAGTTTCCACTTGCATCTTCACATATTTTGTAGTTATACCAGTTAAGCATTTTTGTAATTACCAGTTAGTCATTTTTACATTTACTGTGTTCTGCTACATTTTTCTTTGAGAAACACACACTAAGGATATTTATTGGGTAAACTGAAAACCGTCACTGCATCTTAGGATGCGTAGGTTTTAGTAAACTTGGTAAAGTGTCATTATCTCAGACGCAATTACTGCAATTTATTTTTTTTTAAAGTTAAAGATTAAGTATTTACTTATTTAATTTACTAAGGGATAAGGACAAGATAACGTGCTAAACGAAACGTGCTCGATAAAGGGCGACAGGCTCGCCACCTCTCACCTTGGCACGGTACTTCTTCCAAGTGATCCAGTAGGTGGGTCTTCGTGCCTTCCATGCTGCGTGATATCTTGTCCGAATACCTTGCGAAATGTGGTGGTCGGTGTTGTGCTGTAATTTACCGGAGTTTTTGCAGCTCAACACCGATTGCTCTGCCTACCCCGATTGTAGGGTTGAGCGTGATAGATATGTAAGTATGTAAATATGTATTTGGGATATTCTAACTCTGTTCAGCAACAAAATGCTTGCAGGTGACTTGCAATAATGTGACATTCTGTACACTCTTTTTATTGGCTGAGGCAAAGCGAAGTATAATCCTCGATCAGGGTTAAAAAGAACTTTTGGTGTCTGTCTGTCCGTTTGTCTGTCTGTCCGCACAAATCCTCCTAAACGGTTTGGCTGATCGAGCTGAAAATTTACAGGTTCATTCTATACGTCAATATCTAGCCAATTTTCAACTTCCTAGAAGAGTTGGGAAGAAACTTTGCTTGATTTTTGAACTAACCGGTAAGGCAGATCGGGCTAAAATTTTGTAGGTTCATTCTACGAGTATATGCCAAGAATTCGCAACATAGCAATTTTGAACTTCCTAGGAGAACTGGCAAGAAACTTCGGTGGAAAATTTTCTACGTAGGTACATTGCGCGTATCGCGAAGCCTGTTAAGAAAATACTTTATTTGTTATTTTTACCTTCTTCAATTTTTAGATATAAACAGATTACATTGTGTAATGCATAAACATTTTACATGAAAAAAATAATCCTTACGGCAAAGTTGTAGGATATGTGCGTGTGTTTTATACAACTAAAAAAATGTGGCCATCTCGGGACGTCCCGCCGCCGACCCTGTTATGAAATATGACACGAACAATACAAAAATGCCCTTATCTCTTTTACTTCGCGCTCTCCGTTCACGTGATCGGGTCCAAAGTCTATGTTGCACAGTAATGAGACTTGTCGACTGTACGTGCGAATTAATTTTTCTTCTTTATATTTAAACAAACCAAAGTGACAAATTGAACGTTCTGTAAACCGTAACTGTAATTTCGAGTGATAAATGACAGTGACACAGATAGTTAATTTAATGCAAAATGTATGTACTTCCTTCGCATACTTCGCTTACCTGTCCAAGGTCGCCAGTGTAGGACGCGCGTGCTCCAACGGCAGTCATCCCTGCGGCCCACGTGTCCAACCCACTGCTATTCTAGCTCGACTCTCGCACTTTGTCAATTTAATGTCAGCGATACTACCATAGTCACCCCGCTGATTAATTTATACCTTTTTCCTTACGTTGCTAGGTGTAAATATGAACGAACCTTTGACCTAGTTGCTAGAACTGGGTCAGTGGACATCACACACATCAACACGAGTCGTGTGACGTGTCGAGCGAGTCACGTCTCTCACACCATTATGACAGAGTTCACCCTTGACTTACGTGAAACACTAAGTCAGCTATGTTTAATATGCCCAGTAATAGACAGGGAATGCATCCTTGACTGTAGAGCTGCCTAAAGTGCGGACCAAGCGTTCCAGTATGTTTTTATCTTCTGCACTGCTTAACTTTGGAATGCGCTTCCTCTCGATGCGATTCATACTGCGTATATTACTTGGAATCATTCAAGAGAAGCGTAAAAAGGCGCCTGTCGCGCGCGCCGGCTGCCGAGCCCGTTCACAGCTCCCTTTGGAAACCGAATTCTTTTGAGCGTCGCGTTGTCAGCACAACAATCCACGTTGATGGCGTCAAGTAGAGTTGCCGGATCAGAGATGCGCATTTTCTAGACATGATCCTAAAATGTCGGGATCCAAGTATTTTAAGTCGCGTCTAATAAATAAAATTATATAAACATACCTACCTTGAAAGAAAAATACTTTTTATTACGTATGCTACATTTTTATATTTTTTGTTGGATATTGCCGCATCTACTGGAACCTCCATCATATAATTTTCACGGTGTCCAACAAATCTAAAAGAGAAAATTCCCTGGCAATTCCCGGTTTTCTAGATAATTTTAATGATAGTAATTTTTCATAGATTTTTTTTGTTATGAATACAATTAATAATGTATTAATTTTGTACAGTTTCCCGTCATCCGCCCATAGATAACTTTGAATGTTTTTATGCATGTCGTAAAAGGCGACTAAGGGATAAGGATAACATGCCGTGCTAAAGGGCGACAGGCTCACCACCTCTCACCTTGACACGGTACTTCTACCATGTCATGCAGTAGGTGGGTCTTCGTGCCTTACATGCTGCTTGATATCTTGTCCGAAAACTTGTGGTGGTCGGTGTTGTGCTGTAATTTACCGGAGTTCTTGCAGCACAACACCGATTGCTCTGCTTACCCCGATT
>WYDE02016561.1:0-12972 GCA_009867175.2 Adela reaumurella | reverse complement strand
GAGACGTATTGAAGCAGCATTTACGCGTGTTTAACGTGTAGAAATGCTAACTCGCTTCGTCTCCGCCTGTGGGGACGCGCTGAACGAGCTTTGCTATTTATGCGTCCCCTTCTAAGAAATTATCTAAAACCGGAGAATTTATTTTTATTTTTATCTAGATAATGGGGCGACTAGGAACGGCCAAGTCGAAAAGTCGTTCAAACGTCAAATTGAATTGCCGCGCTTTTCAAATTGCTTTCATTCTGATCGATCCATGAAAATTATTTTCCTTGAAAACACGAAATTAAGGCTTGACCGACTCCAGTAAAGCTATTCTACAATTTGGAAAGAAAATCCTAACTTAAAACACAATTCCGCAATGACGCCATTGATCAACTGTCACTTTGACGTTGGTACCACCTTTCTTGATCGATTTACCTTGAGAAATTATCCAAAACTGGATAAAGTTTGGCGACTTGGAACGGTATGTTTAAGAAATTATTTTTCCTAGATAATTTATCTGAGGCGTGCGGGAACGACCATTATGGAATTATCAGGTTTTGGATAAATTATTTGTGGCGACTAGGAACGGGGCCCAGCCAGGGCTGCGTTCGCAGTCTCCACAAATAATTTCTCAAGAACTGGATAATGCCTAAATGGTCGTTCCTACATACAAACATCGGCGAAATTCTAAAAAATAATTTCTTGAACGTACCGTTCCAAGTCGCGAAACTTTATACAGTTTTGGATAATTTCTCAAGGTAAATCGATCGAGAAAGGTGGTACAAAACGTCAAAGTTACAATTGATCAATGGGCGACATTGCGGAAGTTTTTTTTTGTTTTTTTTTTTTTCGAAATTGTAGTATAGTTTCACTGGAGCCGCTCAAACCTAAATCGCGTGAGTAAAAGGCAAATATTTTTCATGGATCGATTAGAATGTAAATTGAAAAGCGCGGCAATGCGTTACGTTAAACGTTTGGGCCACTTTCGGCTTGATCGTTCCCAGTGTCGCCGTTATCTAGATAATAATAAATTTAAATTATCCACTTCTTCAGAAACCATTATATATTAGTGGCGACTCTGAACGCAGCCCAGCTTTGCTTACCATTTTGACAACGGGTTTAATTTTGATCTTCTTGGCTCTCGCGGCGTATCTCAACGTGTTCAGGGTTTCACTAATATTGGACTTCGTCGGTGCTATGCAGGCGATCTGAAAATCATTCGATAAATTAATGATGGAGTTTAAAAAAACATGCGATAACCCGTTGAATCACCGAATAAACAAAAAATCAAGTAGATTACACATATATAAGTATATGTAATGGTGGTGTTCGGTTCGAGGTCAAATATGAAATGTCAAATAACCTCAACAAATAATAATTATACAATAAGAGGAAATGCTTACAAAAGTTCAATAATTGATGAATTACGTGTGACACGTCACACGTACGTATACACGTGTGATGAAAAAAAAATTCCTGAAGGAATAGTCAATGACGAAACTAATGGTATAGTGAGGCAGTGAAAAAAAACGCGATTATGTCCCGTTGGACCACTTGTACCATTGTTATGAATATGATGGTCTTGTTCCTTATTATTTCGGCATCATGAACTGCCGGTCTGGCAACTGGGAGCCGTTGCGTTAAGAAATAGCAAAACTTTAAAAGTTTGATAAGGGATACAAGAAAACTAAAACGAGAACGTATTTTTGTTCAATATGTTTGGGTCGTAGGTAAATATTTCTTTGGAAAATGTGTATTCCAATTTTTTTTTAAATGCCGGTCTATTTCCGTTTCTGTCAAATATTTCCGTATTCAACCCAAAAAAAAAATCGGTACATAAGTAGGTATTTCATAGTTGGTATGTACTAGGTGAGATATTTTTAATATTGTTACATAAAACAAATAAATACATCATATAATGTTTTTCCATGCTTATTGTAATATGTAAACATAATGATACCAAAATTAGTTTTTTTTATTGAGAGCGCGACATATGGCGCCGAGCCACCCAGAAGGTGACTAATGACGCCCATGGACATTCGGTTTTAGCGGGGGTTGCGAATGCCATGCCGACCTGACATGTGCCTATTCACGCCCCTCTTGAAGGACTTGAGACTGTACACGGAGAAAAATATGTGGCCAGGGAGAGCGTTCCAAAGTTTACCGGTTCTGTAGATGAAAGATCTACAGGACCGATATCCGCGGTAGATCGATCGTGTAGGGATCCAATCCCTGCCCAGTACGAGTAGTGCAGAGGTGGAAAAGTGACAGCCGGATCGCGTTAAACAGCTCCTCCGAGCACTCCCCGTGTTCTTAGTGTACATATGTTTACTCACGATTTTTTCCTGAGATTTTTTTTCTCTATTCTGTGTGAGCTTGAATATTTCAGGCTACACGCCTTAAACGTAGAATGCAGAATGCCTAGCTAACTTTGAGTGACTTCTGTATCCCCCCTGCGTTGAAGTGGATATACATAACTTGTCCACCGACCTGTTTAAGTTCTAAATAAAGTCATTCCAGCTTTCTCTCCCTGACCCGAGTAACCTAGTTCGATGGAGTACATCTACTAATAATAATAATAAAATAATAATAATCCTTACACGACGGGTATACCGTCGTGTAAGGATTTCGTAGGCATTGTTAAAAATATGCTGTGTGAATGCAAGGTGCTACTTGATAGAAGCTAATATTCCTACCGTCAAGTTAAGGTCCTCCAACTCATCAGAAAGGCCATCAGTCTATCCATTTCATGGACTAGGAATGGAAAAATCAGTCGTGGATTCCAGAAGGGTTTCTTTGAGAAACCTGGAGCCAATAAGCTGCCCAAAAATATGACTAAATATTCCTAAATATCTAAATTTAGGGGGCAGCAAAGGACTGGCAATTGCTGGAGACATATGAGAAGCATTACAAAATGCTTTCAGAAATCTGTACTACGGCATACAGACCGGATACACTCATATTCTCAAAGGTGACAAAGCATGTGTTATTTGTTGAATTTACTATTCCATGGGAATGTAACACTTCGAAGGACCACAACATGATTATAAACAAGTACTACAACCAAAAAGACCGGACAGTGAGAAACGGATTCATCGCTGATCTATTCGCCGCGGGAGTCAGAGCTAGAGGTCCTCCGGCGAAGTCGTTCTACAGTCTCTGACTCATACATGGAGAGAGCTTCGAAAGAGTCACTGGAAGCATCCTACAGAAATGGATAGGTAGGGAGAGGAAGGCCGAGAGCGGGACTAATGATTACTAGTAATTGCATACTAGCTGACGAGGGCTTGAAGCGAGCCGAAACGTAGTGCACGCTGGAGAAAGAAAGAGATGGCAAGTCGTTTGTCCCGAACTCGATAGACCCTGTATCTACTGGCAATGGGCTTGAAAATGTTGGGTGAAGCTATTGAGTGCTGAGTTCAACACCTACGTTATACGAGTTTCATTCACTTAGTTTATTATTATACGAGCGGCGCGATGGCGCTGCAATAATTGTAGGTTCGATTATATGCAACGGCGTACTTTTCAAGGCCACAAAGTACATTGTAGAGTTCCGTTCCCGTAGATTCGGTGAAAACAAACACTGTGAGGAAACCTTTCCCATCACCTAACTATGTGTGGCAGGGTTTATCCGCCCGGGTTGGTGCCACTACACTGAATCCCGGCCGCTTGAAACGGCTATGACAGTAGTAAGTGTTTGCCGTCTAGTTCATTGTAACCGGACTGAAAAGGGAAGAACCTTGTTTTGGCACAATGACAGGGATAGGGAACTAAATTTGTTCAGAATTTTACGAGATTTAAATAAACTTAACAACATAAATACCCGATATATCTAACAAACGATATATCTAACAATGCATTCATTTCTGAAATGTACTCCTGAAGTCCTTTTATGATGAAGATTCCACTTCATTTAAAATAACATACCTAAAATTTTTTTTCCTCTGTACAAATGCTGTATTATTTAGTATTTTTCCATTAATCGCACGTAAAGGTAATCTAACTATGCCGGCTAAATTTCAGATTAATAGGGTTAGTATGTCTCTAGTTCTTCGGAAATCGGATGAAATGACAGACAGACGAACGCTCACGAAATTGTTTCGCAAACAGAGTTTCTGTTTTCGGAGGAAACCGTATTTAGTGAAGATATCCTATAAGATGTGACCTTATCAAATTCTACGTCACAGGCCAAAAGTATATGCTGGACAATGTCGGGTCAGCCAGTCAACTTCTTCTTGAAATTTTCTAAAAATTATTTATTTATCTATTTCTGAAACTTTGCTATTCTTTTCCTGTAACGTTTACTAGATCATCTATTGGAATATTTTTTTATATTTATTGTATGTCACATACTTTCTGATTTTAATTAAGACGAGACATATATTTGTCGATAATTTTTCAGGATATATCTTAAATCTTAAAATAAATATACAATATTTAAATATAATTTAAATGAGGCCATTCGTATCTGCAACTTGATATGCTTAGGTATATAGTTTTAGAAAACATATTTAATTTTTTTTTAAAGTGTACTGCAAACTATTTTGTTTTCCAACGATTTTCCAATTTTATATTATCTACGCACGATGACGCGTATCATTTCATTATTCATTTCATTAAAATTGTATCTTTCTACCTCAGATACATCAAAAGATATGTTCCTGTGACATAATTACAGACAGACAGACGAATATACAGAAAATGAAGTCAATAAGGGTTTATTTTGTACATTTTAGTACGGAACCCTAAAAATAAAAACCGCTGTATTAAGTAAGAGCGTTTTATATTATTCAGTGGTGATACAATACAATTACAGACAAGCTATAGTCTATAAAAGTCTATAAAAAAAAAAAAAAAAGCTATGTAATTTTTTTCGATTGTTATAACTAGGTATTTATATGGCGTCTCAAGACGCTCAACTCATAGCGTTGTGGTCACACCTTGTGAGATGCACCTATTGGTTTTCGTAGTTTATGACATTGCAATACATCTGCGACTGTAGTTGAGAATTTGTTTAAAGGAATTTATCTTGTTAGGTTGTCTTCTTATAGGCTAAGTTCGTTAATAGAAATAGCTTGAGATGAAGTTCGGAATTCAAAATATTTTGTTAAGTTCGGCGTTAGTTCTATGTGTTCTGATAAGCCTGAGTTATGGAGCGATTCTTCGTAAGTAGATCATCCTCAATATCATGAATTTACAAATGACATATCAAGTAAATTTCATTTGCCTAATTCACGTTATTTTATAAACGGATACTTCAAACAGTCAGTCATAGATGAAATTACCATTGTAATGTATTTTACAACATAATTATTTGAATTCTGACTCAAATTAACAAAGGCAAGTGCAAGGATTTCATTAAAAATTAGGCTAAGATTAAAAATAATAGAATCATGAACAACAAAAACAAATCATTAAAAATTTAAATCTAAATTAAGACTGGTCTATAAATAACAAAACATATTTGCCTGAGCGAAGCGAACTCTAGTACTCAATCGACTAAGCTAACAAAAAAAAATTGGAGTTTGTGTGTTGTCTTTTTGCCCGAACAACTCCTAAACGGTTCGGCCGATTTGGCTGAAATTTTAGTTTACTCATTCTTTACGTCGATAGCTCGCCTTACACCAATTTTCAACTTCCTAGAAGAACTGACAAGAAAGATCGCTGGATTTTTTTCTAACCTGTTAGGCCGATCGGGCTGAAATTTTGTAGGTTCATTCTTTTTGCCAATTGATCGCCAAACACCAATTTTCAACTTCCTATAATAACTGGCAGCAAACTTCTCTAAATTTTTTTCAAGTATCGCGAAGCCTTTTACGACAAGACTAGCGTACATCTACCATGTAAAAATAATATCGATTGATAAATAGTATATTTCGTTTAGCCTGACCTAAATGTGCACCCAGGAAGTATCCCATCACCGCTGCTGCTCTACCAACCGTTCGAGGTATTCACCCATGATTCACTCTAACGGTGGGGGCATTCGCTTTCATTTATTTTATTGGGCAATATTAAATAAATTTTGCAGCCTCTTTCATCACTGCATGCAAGCTCAATGACAAGGAATGCGTCAAGGCGTCCTACCAGAACTCCATCCCCGGGTTCATGTCCGGGATACCGGAGCTGGGCGTTGAGGTCCTAGACCCCACGTACCTGGAAACAGTAGAGATTGAGGATCCGGGACTCAAGTTCAAGCTGGAAGATGGCGTATACACAGGGTGGAAGAACACCATTATTGATAAGATTGAGTAAGTTGAACATTATATTTGTGAATTATTCAATTTAGTAGCAGAATAAGAAGGTGTATACGAACAAAATAAATTACGAATTAGAAATAGTACTATCCCACTGCCAAGATGGATATTTAACGGAACCCTGACGAAATTCATAATACATTAACAGTCCTATTCTAACAACAACTCACGTAACGATTATTTCATTGAGAGTTTCATATATATCAGTACAGTGAGTGCTGAGAAAATCGTGGTCAAGGAACACACATACACCCCGAATAGAGAAGTCTCTTTTTTTCAAGTCGCTTAATAAAAAAATTGCAACCTTGCATAAGCTGTATAAGCTGTAATTGAAAGCATTTGCCTACGACCTTTAATATTGAAAATATAATTGAGTTAGAAATGTGAAAACTTATAAAAAACATTTATCATGAATAGGTATATATAAATATACCTAATACAATATTGAGCTTTACATCATTGAGTATGACAACTTGATAACATCACCTTGGCACGGTACTTCTATCCATTCATGCAGTAGGTGGATCTTCGTGCCTTACATGCTGCTTGATATCTTGTCCGAAAACTTGCGGTCGGTGTTGTGCTGTAATTTGCAGGGTTCTTGAAGCACAACACCGATTGCTCTGCTTACCCCGGTTGTCGGGATACACCGTGAGTGATATGTATGTATGTATGTTTATTATGAATATTTTTTTTATGAATAACGGATGTCTGCATCACCTAATGTACCAGTTTTTTTTTGTATTAGTAATATCAGCCGAATACACCTTGGTTTATTAGGTAGATGCCATGTCAGCGCTTCCCTCAAATCGAGCCGGCTACACTGAACTGTACAGAAAACACGAACTATTTTTCATAGCCGCTTCGACCGACCTTCATTCAGTGCCGACGTACCAACCCTGTCGGGTTTGACCCCGAGTTCTGGATTAGCTGAATTTTTTTGGCTGTCGTTTTATATAAGCTCCTTCTCTCTGTACACAATAAGTTTACATGGCCCGGACATGTAAAAAAGAATCTCTGTTCTATTCCGTTTAGTACTTCGTAATATACGGTCAGTGCCTCTACCGGTCTAACATCACATGAGTGAGTGAAGAGGTGTCAACCCAAAAATTTTAAAGGCATATGCCCAGCAGTGGACAATCAAGCCCTGATCATCATCATGCCTATTCTGGCAACATAATCCAGAAGGTAGTAGTAAGAAGCGGCATTCCTTACGAATATGAACCTAACAATACAATAGAAATCCTCTTTACTTCTTATGATCACTTTTGTAATAACAGTTGGAATACTGATAAGAAGACACTCGACCTCGAGCTGCACTCAGCGTTCAACCTCAGCGGCACTTACACGGCCGACGGAAAGGTGGTGGACTTACCCATCACAGGACACGGCGACATGATGCTCAAAACGAGTAAGAACCATAATCTAAATAATGGATAATAAAAAAATATATATATATTAGAGGATGGGAATAGGATTATTAACAGGCGAAAACTAGATACGTTAAAATTTGCCCCATAGAATAAACTCTGGTTGAAAGTGACGATCGCGATCGGTAAATTTACGGAGAGATTGCAGAATACTCCGATGCCATACGGTTACGCATAGTAACCTGAGATATGCACGAGCGTGGGTGACTTCTACCTGGTGACGTTTATGGCGTCAACATAGGTGCTACACATCTTTATGTCTTAAGCCACCGTAGGCAGTCATATTGTCAAAATCGTCCAATTTTTTATCGCGAAATAAGAAATACCCAGAAACACTTGAAGCATTAAAAAAATACAGTTAATAGGGAAGGTTCCATTATAAACTCTTTATCCGACAGAATTGTTGAAAATCTTCTAGAAACATAGAAAAAAAATAGCTTAAGAAAAAAATCATTCATTCGCAAGATCTCAGAATTTTGAGTGACAACTATCTTATTTTTTGCAGTAATTTGAAAGATATTTTAATTTTTAAAAACGGTTTATCGTGTAGTTTTTCCGTAGAGAATTTGCTTTTCGAGAAATTTAAGGAAAACTGGAAAAAATAACAAAACGCGCGACCGCCGCGCACGATAGGCTTGTTTTTATTGGTCAGTAAGCGCGACATGGTAGCATTTGGTGGGTAGAAGCCGACGGGCCTTTAAAATGGAGGGGGGTACATTCATAGCACGATGGTTGTACCCCCTTCAGCGTCAATTCGCAGGGGGTACAACGATCGCATGGTAGTTGTACCCCCGGTACATCTATCGTGGGGGTACAATTATCGCGTTACACCGGTCTCATTCCAGTCCTCTATTACGTAATTTTGCCTAAAAAAAAGGCTATATATATCCCGGATGGCTATATATATCAACCCGGCCAATGAAACTCAGGCAGACTTGGTTTTTTGACGTTACTTTGGGGTGGTCAAAATAGTCCCCACGCGTGGTACCCGACGACATAGGTAAACTTGCAGTCTGATCCCGTACTACATGGACTATGAAGATTTATCTGCGCGCTACGTGTTCTGTCCGTCCACGTGTTCGAACACGAAACGCACGAAGTCGAGCATGGCCGAGACGAGGTCGAGCGAGATCGGGCGCGGGCGGCCTCCTTCCGCACGCGGACTACGCGGAGTCGGGCGTGCTGTCGGGCGGGCGGGACGCGGGGCGAGAATGTGTACCACGTGGTAACAGGACAATGACATATACATAATTAATTATCATATCATTCATTTCATTACCAACTCGCTGGACGGACATATCGCCATTATCGCCTCTGAAATGGAATTCGAGATAAAAAGGTAAACAAAGAACGAAGAACTGTCACTGCCAAAGTGATGTTTGAGGGGTAGTCAACATTTTTCTAGAATTTCTAATAAGTACTCTTAATAAAATAAAAGGTGTTTATTTTTATTAAATACGTGTTATGTGTGTGTGACTTTTTTAAAGATTGAAGTACCTATTACCGGAGTATATTAGTTATCTATGGCTGTTAGAGTCCAACGGCGCAAGTTGATGTTTGGCTGAGCCATCCCACAGGTGCGAGCAGTACTCCAGGCAGGATCTAACCTGCGATTTATACAAAAGCAGCCTTTGGACCGGCGTGAAGTACCTTATTAGTCCGCCCAGATTTTGACAAATTTTCGGAATTTAGATTTATTAAAAAGGTACATATAACCTATGACACTCCCTGAATTAAGACGAGTCCAAAGACACCTCAGTTGTTCAAATCGGTTCAGGCGTTTATGCTCTAGGTGGTAACATACAATATCTGTCGAGTGGCCTGCCCTGCCCCTTGACAGCAATAATACGTATTGATGGTGGCAGAATGAGATTTTTAATTTCTCCTAAAATTCCCATATAACCTGACTTATTGACAGACTCTACAGCAAGCAAGCAAGCGTCCGGGTAGTAATAAGAATATGTAGTAGTAATATAGTATTAGTGCAGAATATGTAATAGATAAAAGTGTGTAGTATATATAATATGGCTGATGGATGAGTGAAATAGCGGAGGATCACCTTTGGTGGTTTCCGTGGGGAGAAAGGCCTACATCTAACATCAGAGAAACAATAAGAATAGATTTTACTATGAAAAAGTTTCATAATCTACATTAGTAATTTTTGGTTAAAGCCTAGAAACAAATGAAAATTTTTCTTTTTCGATAAGCAGATTTTTTTTGTCTCTGTATGGTCTGTGATTTTTCTAGTAAGTAATTTTTGTAATCCTTTTTTTCCCCTATCCCATTTTAAATATAAAATGATGGGTCTTTTAATATGTAATGTACTGGATACTACGCGCAGTAGTAGTATATAGTTGTTTTTGTCGAGGGATCGATTTCAACGACATTACGCACACTGCTTCTCTATTTTAAATAGTTTTGAGTATTTTTTTTCGACAGGCTTTAAAAAAATCAAAGTTTCGCAATAATGCCGTCAAATTTCAGCAATTTTAAATTTATAAATATGTATAATCTATATTCTAACTCCTTGAATGAAGACGAATCCAACGACAGGTGGTAACATACACTCCTACCATACACACGCGTGAAACACAATACGCATATGAGTAATCTATGACAATACTCTTCTTTGGCTTCGCCGTAGTCGGGTAAATATAACTATTCAGAAGGCCATTGAACTTCAAGGCAAATTTTGCAATAAACCTGAAGGATATAACTTTTCGTTCAAAACTAAACAAATCGTAGAACAAAGGTGCTATTCTCAGGTGCAGGCAGAAGAAAGTAATGAATGCCTTGAGGTGTTCCGCTCCCGCCACAAAGACCAGGCGAAGTAAAAGCTCTGTCGGGGCTCTCGTTCGCCCACCGCAGGCCATTTATGAAGCTCTGCACTGGCACCTCCATTACGTAACCTTAGCCGAAATTAATCTGCAATAAACTGACTCGCGTTCATCGACTTTGAGTGCAAGTGAGACTGGCTATTTTGTATAGTGTAGTTCTAGGTCTAGAGTCTGGGAGTCCGCGCGTTTTGTCTCAGCGCTGAGAGCGCTGCGCCCGAAGTGGCCAGAAAACACATTTGTTCTCTCTCTGAGAGCCGTATCAGAAAGAGAACAGAGCTCTCTCCGCGCTGACAAAAAACTGACGGACTTCCAGCAATAGACCCGCTTGTTTAGTGTATGGAATTTAGATACTAGGAAATGAGCTTTTCAGTGCAATAGTTCCAATAGTTACTGCTCGGGGCAATTCGGGTTGTCTGAAATTCGAAGTTGAACAAAAGCTTTCTATGATTTCATTCCCTGCACGATGGACCTTCCCCTGATACGTACCCCTGCCCCATATATCTTTCATCTACAGAACCGCTAACACTAATGGCGATTCGCGCCCTGCCCGCACCCAAGTCTATAATCTGCGTTCTAGAAGGCAGCCATAGCTGTCAGCTTTGCTCAGCTCGTGGCTAGCAGACGTCTCCGTGACCATGAACAGGACGCTCTGTTCGAAACGCCGGAACAATCCGATAAAGTCGTCGCGAGAAGAGCCGGAAATTTTTAAAATGTTGAGAAATTGTCCTGTTGAATTGTCAATAAAATATAATTATGGTACTTATTATCTCCACATTGCCACTTAACTGTACTTGGGGGAAAACTGAATGAAGCTTACGATGTCCGACTTTGAGAATCAGAAAGAGAAGCAGGAGTCCAAATCATGTCGATTTAGCGATAATTCCGAAATTACATAATATACGATACCGATACAGTGTATGAGCAGTATGCATAGTGTTGCATTCGTGAATATCAAAGACTTTTCCAAACTTCGCAGACATGAGACCAATCATACCATTATAATAAATCATCCTAATAAGTTCAAATAATCAGAAGAAATAGAAAAGTACTCATACGTCATTTGATATTACCTATTTGCAACACAAATACATCGTTTGCTGCGACGTAGGTATCTGATATCGTCCCACCTGACGCGTGGTCTTCTTACACTTCGCTTTCCTTTCCAAGGTAGGCTGCTTGCAGTCTATGACTGCTTGCAGACTAGGACTGCTTGCAGTTTAGGACTGCTTTCATGGAAAAAGTTAAGAGCTATTTTCGCTATCTCATTTCGTTACTATTTGGAACGAGGTCGACCATCATAATGGCGCGCTCCTGTCCTGGTCCCGCGGGTGTTAACGGTACACGGAGGTGCACGTATAAATCTTCGCAGTACCAACTTAAACATTATCTATACTACTGGTGATATTATGTCTATCGGATTTTATGGTACAGGTACAATATTCCGCATTCCCGTCAGATGCACGGGCTCTTGAATATTCTATGCTAGGTTGATAGAGGACGCTTCGTTTATACTTATATCCCCGTATTTACATATATACCCGTCGGCGCAGCGTAGAAGGGTTGTGTTTTATAAAAGTACTTATACTGCACTGGACCAGGTGTTCTACATACCTGCTATTAGTTTATTCGCATATTTTACGAGTTATATGTATAGTCATTATATCATGTCACTGCTAAACATAATACTTATATATATGTTTAATTTATTTTATTAAGCGTTTTCATGTCCCACAACTGACACATAATCTCATTTAAATGAACTAAATGGATTAAAACTTGTGACTTGTGAACCGATCGGATGGCCGCATACGCCCTGCAATAGACGAGTTTATTCTAAAGAAGACGAGCTGAAGTACACTATTGTGTGAAATACTAAAGGAGAAATGATAATCGATGTCAGTGGCAATATTGTAGAAAACTGAACATATTATGTTGCCTTGCCGAGCACCTGCATTTTCGAACTTTCATTGACCGCGGAATGGTAAAGTGGCACATCGAGACAATGGTATATACTGGAATGGGGTTTACGGTGGTGCTGCGATCTGTAACAATTCCTGCCATTGTTCGTGGCCTCCGTTTCAAATTGTCGGCGCTATAAATTTGAAGATATCGAAATACTTCAACTGTTCGAGGTTTATCGAAGTTTAGTACCTAGCACGGTCAAAATTGATATTGCCATTTTACACATTGCTGGCAAATTTAGTTCAATTAATGGTCTAAATTAACGTTGCATTGTAAGATGATATTATGATGTCTTCAGTCTTTGCTGTGATTTTGAGGCCTTTCTTGATTCCACAAAGTTAACCACTGCTACATCCGATTAAATAAAGTTGGCATTCGAGAATTATGCTTAATAAAATATTTCAACTTCTAATAACAGTATCTACTATACTTCAAACTTCAAACTTCAAAATTCTTTATTCGTATAAATAACATGCAAAACATGACGTAAACATCCTGCACTAGATT
>WYDE02016450.1:0-12974 GCA_009867175.2 Adela reaumurella | reverse complement strand
CCCTACCACCAAGTAAGATTAGGAGGGAAGGGACCTACAGTTTTACGAGGAATCCGAACCTCGGTCAGCCTTTAACATTAAGGCTGTCAATATTTGGCATATTTATTTAATCAATAAATTTTGACGCCTACGTTTTATTTTTCCTTGTATGCGATGTCTGACTCAAGCTCCCTTTATTGTTATATAAATTTAAATTATTTGTTTTTATACTACCACTATCAATAATTTTTGGGACGATCTTGACTGTCAGCGCGACATCCAATGCCTCTCTGCATACAAGTGAGTGTTTCAAGCAAGTTTCTCTACTGAGGCTTGAGTGAGCGTACTGCCCGTCGTGTGTTATGGTGTTGGCTCCCACGTGCCACTTATCGCTTACCGGTTGTAAACTGCGCAGGCATTCTGATATGAACTGATCGCACTTCATCCTTCATTCATTTAGGAACCGTTGTGCGTATAAACTTTTGTTGCGGTTGGATAATGGAGAAGTGACCGCCAAACCGTTGAGTCTGATCGTGGCTCTGATTCCATGAAAAAAATGATGTCTGTGCTCTGTCTGGGCATCGTCGACACAGCAATCCACGCTGACGGCGCACCAGTGTCTTGAGTATCCATAAAAAAAATCTTCATCTTACTGCGGATGGTAGGGACACTGACAAGGATGGCTACATCACCTAATGCACCAGGGCCGTGACCGTGCTAACATCACATGAGCGAGTGAAGAGACAACGGCACGATTTCAACCAATCAGACTGGCCGTGTCGAGTGCGGTAACGCTTACGATTAGTTGAAACCTATTCACTCACTCGAGTGATATTACGCAGGTAGTAGGGCAGGTCTTCTGGTACCAGTGATGTCAGCCTAAACGCCTTGGTGAGTTATGTAGGTGGTGACATGTCAATACTTTCCTCAATTCCAGCCGGATACACTGAACTGGACGAAAAACACGAACTATGGTTCATAGCCGCTTTGACCGACCTTCATTCAGTGCGGTGTTGTGTTACCGACCCGGGCGGGTTTTTACCGTACCAATATGCTGATTTGTTTGTTTACCCTACCACCATGCAGTTTGCATACATGCCAAACTAGTGCATAGGGGTTATGTAGCCATCCATGTAAGTTTTTATAAAACAAATTATAAAAATAAAATTCGTTTTTCAATGTTACTTAAGAACTCATGGTATCTCCCAAAATATACCTGGTTGCAGTGGCAGTGTGCTGGTCACACACATGTGATGTCGTATCAAAACGGATAAACATTGGGGCAAACGAGTACCTACTCGAATGGAGATTACGTTTCGGTAAACGTAGCGTCAGACGTCCTCCAGCTAGATGGATCGACGACATTGAAGATTATCAGGTACCTAGTGGATAAATGCGAAGAGCGAAGAACCGCGTGTGGTGACGCGCCTTGGGAGAGACCTAAGCCCAGCTGTGGCTAGATGAACTTGGGATGGGATGGGATGGGTGAGAACAATGCGTAGAATTATGATTTTGAGATTGTTTTATAAGTAGTAGGAAATACTATCCACCAACAGATAGCGCCACTCTTACGGTTATACAACTAACATTCTTGAATCAATTTGATCTTTGAATCAGGTCAGCTCGTAAAATTTCAATCAGGTCTTGGTGAATTCATTATATGAAATTCATCGTTTATCATCTAGGCATATCCATGACTCCATGACATTGTCCTGTTTTATGGCAATGCCATAGACACGCCTATGGACATTTGGTTTATGTGAAGGGAATTACAATGTGTTTACCAACCAGATATACTTTTAGACAATCTGAAGGAATTCTACTTAGAAACCCCAAAAGTCAAGAAAGGTCTTCTTTTCAGGAGATACATAAAACTGTATTGTATGGAAAATATGAAAGTTTCAAAGGTAAATTTGATATCTTATTGTTAAATATACTCTTAAGTGTACATAGATGTACCTAAAATTCCGAGTAAATTAAAAACATTTATTTGAGAAAACCCATAACTCCACTGATTTATGGTGTTACTGAAGCAAACGCAAACTTCACTACATTGTGATTTCTATAGTACTAACTGGTGTGGTTTCTCCTACGCATTTATGTATAGAGTTGGAAAATCAAGTTGCGTAAAAAAGTTAAAATGCTAAAAATAGTAACTAATGGGATTTTTTCTTAAATAAACGATTATGCTATGGCTTAATTTTTCTCAGTTTTCACACTTTTAACAGGAAGATCTACTTACTTGAGTTCTTCCTGATAACGCGTCCTCAATAAATTTTCATAGTGATTCCTATGAGATTAATACTGTTGTTGTATTAAGATTCCTCATATTTTGAAGTGCATAGGTAGATAATGGTGTAATGTCAGGTGGTAATGTCACTTTGGACAAATTTTCATTTTCATTCGTGCTCCTGAAACCTCTAACGAAAAGTCTAAGGAAAATATGAAACAACATCATAATTTATTTTTGTTTTTATTTTCTAATATATTTTTATCATCGGAAGTTGTTACATAAAAAATATTTTATAAATATTTTCACATGGTTTACGGAAATAAAGTTTAATCGTTATAGACATAATAAATATTTTTTCTACATCACGTAAAGTCGCCTGCATGTTTTCTCCGAAATCAACAATTTTGCGTGCGTTATTCTGACAAACAAGTTCGAAATCTTTGTATAGTTAAATTTTCATTGCTTTCTATTGTTATTTCATATATAAAACATGTAAAATATAGAAAGACCTTCTAATAATATCCAAACAAAATTACTTCACCATAAATATTTCGAAAAGTCGAAATATAGGTAAAGTCTGGACTCGAAGTGAGACCGACATGAAACAAAACACAAGAACTTCTTTTAATAAATTTCTTTCTTAAGTTTCATTACCTATGCATAATAGTATCAAAATGGACAGGCAGTGTACACAGGTCAAATATACAGGCTGGTCCTGGTTAATGAATTTGGCTTAATAACCTTACAGGCTGTGCAGAACAGGTATTGTTTCCTACATAGATACATGTAAGCGATAAAAAAAATCATGGTGTATCAAAATTTTTTCTCAAGCAAATTAAAAACAAATCTTGCATATAGAAAATTATGGTATGAAATAACTGCATGTTACAGCGCGTATAGGCCAATTTAGCCCAATTCATTGGGCTAGCTTTTGCACATACCAATTTTAATCAGATTGTTTATTCATTCTGTTGTTCTTACCAGGCACATACATAGGTAAAACGTAAACTATGGCATCGAATTTTGAAGCCTTAAGGCTTCCAAATTTATACAATAAATTGGTTAAAACACTTAAGACTAGACAATTATAATCTAAGTAGGTTTAAAAAAGTCACCACAGAAAATTATCTTCTTCTTCAAAGAGTTTATATGAAACCATTAATAAATCAATACTGGAATTTTTTTTTAACGAGTTGTTGGGAGAAATAAATTAATTATTTTTAAGTTCTAAGTAATTAGGAACAAATCTTAAAATATACACCTTATCTTTCTAGCAATTATTTTGGAAGTTATGTAAAATCACTGATTTTGTGAAGAAGCACTGGAATGTATTGTCATACGACAAGAATATAAATAGAAAATATATACTGTCTGTAAAAATATAATTTTTCGTTCTTCTCCGCATCAGAACTGCTCCCGTTATTAGAACTAAAATATAAATATTAATTTACATTAAAATATCTATCTACCAATAAACTTACAGTCTAATTAAACGTAAGTTCTTTCAATACTATGTTCCTTACACTAAAGTATTTACAAAAATTGCCAGAATGCTGTGATTTAATTATGCCTGAAAATATTGAATGACTTTAATTTTAAAACTGATAGTGGTGATTAATTTATATTGTTAAAATTTTTTATTAATTTCGTAATACATTGTCAAAAAAACACTTTCTGATCTGATCTTTTCGAAAAACAAAAATAATACTACCAAGCTGAAAGCATTATAACGTATCGATTGCATTAATCCCAGTGAATTTTACATTCTGGAAGCGTTACAATAAAGCGAGAATACTGTTATTTAAAAATATTCCATCATAAATATTTTCACGAATATGCAGTTCACACTGTTCTGCTCTAACGTCAACACCGGTACTGGACGAAGCTGTTCTCTCTGGAGGGGCCCTCGTGGATGTTTCTGAAACAAAGCCAATTAGCTGTATTAATTTTACATTTAACACATTACTACCACCGCGTGAAGTTGATTTTAAGTAAAAAGGAAATCACTGCTCCGAAACATAAGAAGTTAAACATTTTAAGAATAAATTTATTGTATTTAGCACGATCGCCATGCGTTTCTGACACTAGTGCGGTCTTAACATATATGTCACATGAAAACTTATTATTGGAAGTCAGTTAAAAATATGGAAATGTTCTTACTGTATTTTCGTTAGAGAGAGAGAGACCGCTGTTGCAAAGATCGTGCTACCTCCTTCACCGCCACAAGCATTGACTACATCTACAACAATGAAGAAAACAAGAATATTAATACAGGTTATTCATCGCAGTTAAACTTAAGCTAAACAGTTTATTTGAAATATTATTCTTTTATAGTGTCGGAAATATCTAATTTCTTAATAAATTTGCGACTATACCGTAACATGGCACGGCATCTTAGTTAAACAATATTGAGGGAATTAGGCTCATATCACGGCTCGCGATAGTGTAACAGAAGGAATGAGCAATAAAAAAAAATTTACAATACAGTATATTCGAATAAGTACAAACTATTCGAATGCATGTAGCTACATAAAAATGGGAAATAGTAAACACTATTTCCGGTTCGAAAAATAAAATAGTTCAAAATCCACCGAGTAATTGCGAACAAAATATGGAAGTAGGCTATCTTATTGACATTGACTACCGGAATTTGCTGTGACCATCAGAACCTGTGACACTGTGACCAACTCTCACCATACCCAGAGCAAAGATATTTACACATCAATAATACAATAGATGGATAGATCGTACGATATGTAATATGTACTGAGATTGTACATATATATTGTGTATAATTATTGATCTGGTAATAATTTTCTTAAAATGTAAACAAGGTGCATTTGATAAAACAAAATGTTGCCAATAAACCAGACCCGCTTCCAACCACCACACAGGATATTAAAAATTCTTGTAAGTGTACCATTTTCCAAATTAATCGGTGCAAAATACAAGCATAACTTAAAGTTAGTAGATCTACATGAAACTATTATTATATATTTTGTTACAAAATCGTATGTTTTTCAAATTTAAACCATTATAGGATTCGTGTGCTTAAATTATCTAAAAATTACAAATAAACATCCTTACACAAAGTATTATAGATATAAGAGGATAAGGAAATGCGTTTTTTTATAATCTTAACAAAATTAGTATGTACCGCACATACGTGAACACGACCAATAGGAATCTAAAATCCTTTATAAAAATCGTAAATTCAAAATTATTTTAAGAACTACGAGAGAGAAGAGACAAATGAATGTCCCTTACACAAATTATTTTACGCATACATCACACAACAAAAAAATTTCGAAAAAAACTATACTTCCGAGAAGCCCCAAAGGTAACCGTTAGTCCTCGACTCTTCTTTACAGATTAACAGACCGAAATGAGAATTAGCTTAACAATTTAAAGGGATAAATGTCAATAGGGATTTTAAAGAAACAACTTAATATTTTCAAAATATTTTAGTATTGGCAGTCGGGACCGAAGCCAAAGAGGCGGTTCTTCACAATGGAACATTTGGTAATCGAAAAACTCGTAAAATCAAAAAGCGTACATAATGTGGCTACAAAATTTGTTTGGCTCAGCCATGTTTATTTCTTCACACTTGCATACAAATTCTACACAACTAAAAGCACCTCTCTGAAAATTTGTGTTTATAGATGCCTTTGTTCTTGTTAGAATGGTTAGTGCGATTTCTTTTAAAATACAATAGTAATGCATTCATTATTATTGTACGTTTTTAGAGAAATGTGAAGACGAATTAAAAATTTCTTTAAATTCGACGAGCATTTTCATAATTTTCAAAACGTTAAAACACTAATTTAGTAAGGTTTGTTTGTTGTTTTGTTTATTTTACTGCTATAACATTATAAGTATATATCTAATATACCTTAACCAAACTGAGCCCAGATCTCAAAATGACATTTAAACTTAAAATTATAATCAGCACAAAAGGAAAATTTGTGTTTCAAAATCATAAGAGAGCTCAAACCGCAAGCTGTATGTGTGGATGCGGGCACTTACAGTATAGCGGTTGTTATAAATGAAGTGCCGATCACAATACAATGTTCGTGATTGAGTCATTAAGTAAGATACAAGTATCAATAAATCATAAGTATTATCCACTCCTTTCAACACTTTTGATGACATCTGTTTAAAATGAGTCGGTTGAGCTTCAGTGCGGTCGAAAAATTTGAGGACGATCGAAACTGATACAAGGCGAACTTACATAGGCACCTGCCTGCATACATTGTACATGTATTATTTATTACATATCTCTCACGCGTACTGCTGAAGTACTATGTATTACCTGATACAAATTGGATCAGTGCAATTCCAATAAAGCAGCTTTCACATCGTCAGATGCAAAATTAAAATGTATAAAGTTGAGTTCATACAAGGACAATACAGAAGATAAGACAATATTGTCTTGTCCCAGCTCCGCGAACAGAGTTCATCGCGCAGGACAGGACAATGGGAAAATACCATAATTCGACCTCAGTTCAAACGCGGATGCGCGGTAGTGGGGTTTATGTATTTGCCTGAGACTTTATCCTGCCGAATTAAAGACAACATCTTGGTCCACTGTTCTGTCCTAAAAAAAAACTGTTCATACTAGGACAATAGCTCCGGAGCTGGGACAAGACAATATTGTCCTGTCCATGTGTGAACCCCGCATTATAATTTATTTTAATTTAAATTATTAATTTCAGTTGCAATAATTATGATGTCATCCGTAGCACTCTACATGAGACAGGAAAAAAAAGCTACGGTACTTTCTAAACTATTTTGAAAATTAAGTTACCATTTTTAAGTTTTCATCGTACTCGATTTTCAATATGATTTAGTGCATCACCCGATGTACTTAGTAGTTGCCCAATTATCTACTGTATGATTGTCGTGTGTCTGTCAGACTAGACGACGAAGCACGGCGCTGCCGGGGGCGGCCATGGCGCCTGTCAGCCACAGTCACGTTGACTATGGCGCCCCTGGCGGCGTGTAGACTACAACTCGTTGACGGGAGAATGGAGGTATGCGCTGACAGGTGCAGGGTGGTACCTTGTCAGAGCAGCTCTCTCAAAAAACGTAGTACTTAGAAATATACAAATTATACTCTTCCATTAAAAAAAAATCAATCCTTGAACGTTAAAGGATAGAGTAAAAGATGGTAAAAGAGGGCAAGTCTTGCTTTGCTGAACGTCGAGTACGGAGTGAGCCAGATAGCGGTCGGCATTCGGTAAATGGCGGCATTTAGGACTTCCGTAAGATCGGTGGCAAAATAACGAAACGGCATGCGCGTGACGCGGCGTCGTGAGCGGCGCCCGGCTTCCGACACACCCTGCGCGCCCTGTGGGAACGCGGCGGCCGGGTCGCGTCACACATGCTGATTCATACGAGCGAGATACATTTTATTCTAGATTAGCCTCTTAAAAACCTTCTGATTAATGGTTGCTATCACTATTACAACTAGCTTCCGCGCAACTTCGTCCTCGAACAATATCGATTGAATATGACAAGCAATTATATTAAATCGGTATTCATTTTATTTAATTTTGTATTTCTCATGCTCATTTGTACTACAAATTACAATACAATATCGACCACCAACTATAGCACAGAATTTGGAAATATGCATAACATACTAAAATAACTTGCACGCAGCAGACAAGTATGTCCAATAGCGCACGTTTGGCCGTCCATGGTGTAGTTGCGGCCCCTAAACTGATGTACGGGAGTGAAAGTTGGGTATGGCATACGAAGCACGAAATCTGGATAAATGCTGTGGAAATGCGCACGCTGGTGAGTATGTGTGGACTGGAGTCACAATGAAAGATAAATTGAGAAATTTTGTATTGCTCGAGCATTGTGGTCTGAAAGAAGATAGTGACTAGGACTTAGAAAGAATTGATTCGGTAGCTCGGTCATGTTGGAAAAATGGATGATAGAAGACTAACGAAATAAATTTTTGGAGCCTATATGAGTGGAAGAGTCGGGAAGGACGCACGTACCTAGAACAGATTGAGGATGTGCTTTAAAAGGGGTAAGTGCGCAGTACTCGTAACCGACGAGCATGCATGAAGAATATTGAGAGTGCAAGAAGCGGTCAAGGTACGTCAGGATCGTTGCACGTGGAGATCCGTTGTCTCTGCCCACCCCACTGGGAAACAGGCGTGACGCTATGTATGTGTGTATGTATGTACTAAATGAACATCATCATGTCGACGAGGATGGCGACATTCCTCGTGACAAAGCAGTTATTATTATACAACTGCCCGTTATATGTGTGAATGTGGGAGCAGCCTGTACCACGATAGGATCAGAAGACGAGGCTAATTAAGAACATTTAGGATCGCACGTCCGCGAGCTGTACAATAGTGCTGCGCCACACAATACTGCAGCCTTTGAACCGACAACGAACCTGCGCTTCCATTCCTCGCTCGACTCTTCCTGAGTCCTGCACACCTTCCTTTCACACGAGAAAGCAAGTTTGTCTAAACTTGTCTATTTTAAATTTTTAATCCTGTGTCTTTGACACATCTGTGACACAACAATATGTATGTAGTTCCAAATATTGTACTTTTATGGTTTGTACGTTTTTAATAGATGTTTATTATATGAGTATCTATTTCAGATTTCCGTTTTAAGACGTGTACACATTATTTTCTTTGTTTTACACAAAAACCATACTTTTCATAAAATTTCAAGTTGCCACTTGCACCTTGACTTGGGTTTTTTGGCCTAACCACCACGTCACGCCGATTGCATGGCATGTGCTCAACCACCACGTCACGCCGCTTGACGTGTGCTCAATCACAACGTTAAACTATTAGAAAAATTTGCTTATACGAGCAAACTACAAATTGATAAAATATATCAATTTATTATTGAACTACGTCGTATTGTTACGTCGGTGTGGATTTGTTATTTTGTATATTACGTTATTCGGTGATATAGTTTATCACTATTCAAAGTTTCGTCAAATTCCGTTCAGTGGTTATTGCGTGATGTGTGTTTATACAAAAAACACAATTTCATTTATTTTAACAGGTTTATTTACGTACTCCTGTTAAGTCACCCTGGGTTATTCTTTTCCGAATATATTATATTTAAAGTACATTTTTTTTTCTCTACGTATTTATTATTGGTATAGATTAATTTAAATTTTATATGCATGTGTTGTTTTCAAGAGCGAAATCTAAAATTAAATCATTAAAATTGTCATACAAACATTTTCTCAATATTGAGTAATTTGGCATCTCTCATGACAATGAGACTTGGCTTTGTTTCGCTGGCACTAGACCCGTTGGTTGCCTCGTCGATGGCACACCCGATACCCGCCCACACGGCCGATGTCGCGGATAGCGTGAGGACACAGGGGACACCCTACTGTTCCACTGAACTACATTCACAGTTCATGTGAGAAAGCTTTGTTTTTCGCAAAAGTTTTTCGAGTGTATTTTTGGTAATTTGTAATAAAATATAATAAATTTTAAAATATTATTTGAAATTATTTTAAATAAATTAGGTATAACACATTGCTATCGCCTAAAAGCTTTACAAAGGAACTAGAGATAAATTCGTGATCTCTTTCTATCAAGTTGACGCCGATCTTGAACTAAAAGGGACTTGGGAATTTTGTCACTTTCCATTGTATAGGTTTGAAATATACGTGTGTACATAAGTAATTCAATAATGGTTTTAATTATGGTTTTTTTTCTTTTTCTTCTTTTGAAGCCATTTTATTCGCCCCACTGCTCTGTACAGGCCTCTCTCATTTACATGATATGAGAGGATTTTAGTCATACACTTCCACCCACGGTGACCAACCAGCTTGGAAGTGGGTTTCCTCACGATGTTTTCTTTCACCGGAGTGTCAGCGGCCATTTAGCGCAAATGCTAAAGTTACAAATATGCGCTCCCAGTGGGTATCGAACCCGCACCTCCCGATTAAGAGGCGCGCTCTTGCCCGCTTGGCTTGTCTGACACACACAGTTATTATGGTTTTGTTTATTATTTACTTTTGGTGTAAGTATTTGATCAGCGTAACCTTTAGGGTGAACATCAGACATCTTTAGATTTTCTTTCTGAATAGGTATTTTCTATAAATAAAGAAATATAATGCATTATATTATGAATCTCTCTATCAATAGGTAAACTTTGTTGATTATCCGCGTTTCTAGTTATTTTCTCCCGTTGTCGCAATTGTATGTGTATACTAACACGAAAATTTACGTATGTAGGTATCTAGTACAAAGTGGTATGGCTCGAGCGAGATATGCGGAATATTTCACAAGGAAGACAGTGCGTTCCCGCACCCGTTTACCTCTTTGCTTCCTCGGATCGTGCGCACGGACACAGTAGTTATAAGTGGAAAACAGTAGTCTAACTAATCACAAGCAGTGAAATTAAAATATTCTGTACTTAAATGTAAAAATGTATATATAGGCATTAAACAAATCAAACGTATTAAGGTGTTATCTTTGTACAAAAACACCGCAAGGCTGGTGACAGATCTTCTGACGCCATCCCCGGGTTCAATTATTGAAGACTACTTTTTTCTTACCAATTTTACTGTATGGCATTGCACATCTGTTCTGTTCACAATTAATGTATTAGAGCAAGATAATTTCACCTTGTGTCTCGCACTCACAAGTATGGTGCTTCAGTCATAGTTGTGCTGGACTTTCGTTTCTCCATGTGACATGAAAGATCTATGCTCTCGATAGTGGATATAGAATATCACGCTATCGCATTATCGAAAGTGAACATTTTCTCTTTTCCTGCTATTTCAATTTCTCCTTTTCTAAGTGACATTCAACAATATTGGCAGAAACAGTATTTATATTATTACTTTTTTTAATATACAATTTTCAACTTAAGCATTGTAATATTTGAAAATTTTATTAAGATTCGCAAACATGACCACACGCTATTTTATTTCATGTAGGTCCGTTTGACGTCATCGAACACCTTTCATAGATAATAGTGTAGTTATAATAATAAATTATCTACTATAATGAAACAAGGTACTCGGATTTTCATATCAAAGTTAAATAAGAGCAAGTTTTCTCATAATAATGATATGTTTAGTAATTATAAAAGGTAAAAAAAATATTTTTATTCATCTTTCTCAAGCTCATTGTATATTACCAACCTTTAAAGCGTATGCTCCCGCGTCTTTTTAATATTGAAGAAAAATTTCAACATAGAACCGTTTCCGTGTCCTAAAAAAAATCTTACCCCACCGATTTAATTTCACGCACGAATTTGAAGTTCACACGTTTACACGTACAATATACGCAGTTATATTACTACTTTTACACGTTGTGTGTCAGGGCGGCAGTTTCAGTAGCAGGCAGCGCCGCGGGCGGACGCGTCGGCTAGCGGTACTAATACGTGGTAGTTAGCCGCCGTGAGAAGTCGGTCGGCACACCCTTATTACCCCATAACTACCTTATACGTGCATACACGAGTATTGTACTCCTTCCTTACATACCACATACTCATATTTAATATAAGGTGAATGTGTTCTGTTTATAGTTTGTTTAAGTGTGTTCAAGTTATTGAGAGTGTGTGCGCGCGTATTTAGTCACGCGGAAGCCCTAAATTATTCGAAGTGAAATATTTTGAGGCGAAAAATGATATTTACATAATGATATATGTAAACGTACCATAAAATAGGTTAGCAGAAAATTGGAACTACAATACAACGTGACATTCCGTGTGTTTTAGCCGTTAGTCGACATGCAGTGGTACACTCGTGTATTTTAAAATCTTACTGTGGAAAGAGACTACATTCCGAAATCCTTTTACTCTATGGTCAACGTCAATATGACTGGCAGAGATCTCGAATTTGTCTGTATTGCCGGTGTAAAGCTTTCAAACGATATGATTGTACTATTATTTTATTTACCGCACGTCATTGAACAGACTTCATCGGGTCTACCGGCCTAAAGAAAGTCATCATGGCTAATGAGTAATGACAGTGACACAGATAGTGAAGTCTGTGTAAAATCTATGTGCTTCCCGCTCGACACGTCGAGTGAGGGAACCCCGATCCCAGGGCGATGTGAAAACTCTGTTGGTTCTTCTCTCCACTGATTGAATGAAATTCGGCCGCAATTGCACCCACGGTATTGCATTCGAAAGCGGCCCACAGTTGCAAGAAAGTTCCATCAAATTACTCCCCAATCAGGCGTGACGTGGAAAGTGTTTAGCGTGGCCCCCCGGCGGTGCCCACGTGTGCACGTGTGTAAGTCCACACGTCCGTGTACGTGTTCGAGCGTGTGCGCGTGTGTGAGACGGGAGTCGTGTGCTCGCATCACGAGCTACCGTCACGGCTCCTGCATCTTAACGGTGCTTAATCGCAGGTAATTCGGCCAAACTGTGCGAATGTACTGTTCTAGAGTGCATTCGCTACTGCGGCACACGGAAACAGAAGACGCTAAAAATAAAGCAGATGCTACCAAAGTAACACAAGAATTGTATTCGTATTTCCACGAGAGATGAAGCGTGGCGGTAGTCCAGACTTAGTTTCTTAAGAAAAGCTCCGAAATTATAAAATTTCCTTAATTTTTTTACAAATTACCCAACACCCCGTGGACGAAATATCTACGAATTATGTAAAACTTGACAAGAAATTGTCTCAGTGTAAGTTTCAATATAATTTATATAGATAATATTAGTGCCGTGTGGAGCCGGCACTTAAAAGAATGACCCCACTGCATCTCTTCCCATGCATGTCGTAAAAGGCGACTAA
>WYDE02016339.1:0-12974 GCA_009867175.2 Adela reaumurella | reverse complement strand
GCTGCGAAAAGGGTTTATGAAATATGTTAAAAATTAAAATAAAACTCACTTTTAATGACCAAGACTGCCGCGCCCTCATGTATATTCTGGAAATAAAGACTTAAGGCCGTGACAAATGCAGATTGTACTCATCTCAAGAAGGCGCGTAAATGAAACATTAAATAATTAATAATACAAATTTCAAGAAGTAATATGAACATTAATAAAAGCGAATTTATCAGTAGGTAAGTGATCTACATATATGTAATATGAGATATTGTATGTCAGTCTTTGCCATTCTGATTGAGCTATAATTTAGAAAGAGTACGAAAATCGTAACAATTGTTAAATTATAGCTCAATCGGAGTAGCACAGACTAACATACAACATCTCATATTACAGATAGATCACCATCACATAGATCACATAACTAGCAAGAAACTTCGGTGGAAATTTTTCGAAGTCCACTCCTCCTAAATGGTTTGGCCAATCGGGCTGAAATTTAATAATTTTAATCTATGTATGTGTCAATAGCTCCCCACATACCATTTTTAAATTTCCTAGAAGAACTGGCAAGAACCTTCGAAGAACGCAGAACTTTTCAACATCCATCTTCGAAGTCTGTTACGACAGGACTGGCGTACTTCCACCTTGTACTTGAAGATCATCTAAATTTGCATACATCTATTATTTTTACCTGCTATTACAAGTAATTATGAATAAGAAAGTCTAGAGTTCCTTTTATTTTAAAGCAAAAAATAGAAACCCTAATGGTCTCCCACTTGCGTCAGTCCGTCTGTCAGTCACAGCCGTTTCAAAAACGACTTGACGTAGAAATTTGCTAGGTATTCGTGAGCGAACATAATTGTTCCGAAGAAATACTTCTAAATATTTTTAGATTTGGATATAAAGATTTAACCAAAAAATGTGCGATCATACTGACTCTGCTTTATAATATAAATCTACCTTCAAACTAATTGTTTATAATTTCGAACCGATTCATTTGTAATCGTCGTTTTTAATTGAAATCGACAGCTAGAAATCCCAACAATCAGCCTGTCTTCTTCAACATACGTTCTCAGCTTTTCCCATGCCAGTAAACGCCGTTTTATAGGTCTCAGTGGTCTTATGGTAGTGTAATTATCTAGTACGAAGCGAGTGGCAAATAAGTGGGTAGTTGTGAGTTATGGCGTTCGTTCCCCGCGCGCGCGACGCGCAATAGATGGAGCCACGGACTACGTACCTTATGGACCCGACGCGCGCCGCTATATGTATGGGAACCGGGCTCGCCAAAAATTTGCTAGGCGCGTGGAACATAGAAGTATGTTTGTATGTATGTATATATTTATTGCACTCAAATACAAAATAATAAGGGCAAAAGGTAACACTTCATGCCTAGATGCATTTTCTTCCAGAACACCTTTGGGATCTGACAACTGCTAGGTGAGTGGCGGAAAGAGATGTATACTAAAAAATGATAATTTTAATGCAAAAGATAAGATAAACTTAAATACGAATACTTACGCAGTATTAAAATACTTACCTGTGGAAGGATATGCCATCTTTAGTAACTCCAGACGTTTTTGTATTGTTTGGGCACGTGAAAACGGCACAAATCGTCATCCTGCAGGAGATGTTGCCGGAGTTACGCGCTCGAGCGAGAGCGAGTGATAGTCGTATTTGAACTACCTCGCGGTTGAACTGACTAGTACGGGAAGCGTTCCGGTGTCGGGTCCTTAGGGTAAGTAGTCGATGGTTGTTACTTACACATCCTTTGATGTACCAAGAGTATTGATGTTTACATACTTCTCCGAAATGCCGCTGCAAAATTTGACATTTATTATGTTCATAAACGAATTAACTTTAGT
Source organism: Adela reaumurella (assembly GCA_009867175.2). NCBI lineage: Eukaryota > Metazoa > Arthropoda > Insecta > Lepidoptera > Adelidae > Adela > Adela reaumurella. Next base: position 11,127 of record WYDE02016339.1, on the reverse strand, counting down.
AAACTGTATCATTATTGATTGGCCACTGCTGTAACCGGATGCCTAGTAATTTCAGTGAAAAGTTAAAAAAATAATGTAAGTTTTTTTTCATATTAAAAGTACCTTAGGTTTTCAAAAGAAAAGACCGATCTGTCACTATTTGTAAAAACTTCCGGCTCTTCTAGCGGCGACTTTACAGGATTATTCCGACGTTTCGAACACGTATTTCAGACGATGATTAGAGATGAGCGTAGCGAACCTGTGGAAGATATAGTCAGCTCATACTGCCTCTCGGCTGATTTACGGCACGCAGCTAACGCAGATGACGTTTTGCTACCTGCCTGCACACACAACCATACTCTGCGTTAAGGAAGGCAGCCATAGCTGTCAGAACGTTTGTCTTGCTCGTGGCGTGCAGACGTCTCCGTGACCATGAACAGGACGCTCGTCGAAACGTCGGAATACTCTGATAAAGTCTCTGCGAGAAGAGCCGGAAGTGGTGTTTAACGACCGCGGTAATTAAAAAAGTAGTGTACTCGGTCACTAGTTCAATATAACGATGAGTTTTCATGGTGTAACCCTCTGCTCAACCTTAATTGGCAGGTCAAAAGTGGTCATAACGTTATAATTGTTGAAGTTTGCAGCAGGATCTCGGACTGTAAGTGGGTTTTCACATTCACTTGGTAGAAAAATTATGTCAACATAATGTGATAGTGAAGTTTACCTTCCACAGGCTGTGTCTGTCCATACGGTCTGTGAATCGGAGTTCCTGAGACGACGATGGAACTCGCGCGACCGTGGTAGCCGACAGGAATGTGCTTCCTGCAAATAATATTAATGAAAGACATATAATACAATTTCTTGTAAAAATTCTAACGGTCTAAGCGCTACATGGATGGATGAATTTTTTTGGCTGATCAATGCGAAGCCACTTACTCGACTAGGGTCAAACAACTTTTGGTGACTGTTTGTCCGCACAACACCTAAATGGTTCAGCTGCCGATCAGGTTTTTTGTAGGTTCATTCTATAAGTCAATAGCTCGCCACACATAACTATTCAACTTCCTAGAAAAACTGGCAAGAAACTTCGCTGAAAATTTGAGTTGAGCGACTCCCATACCGTAGAACCTGATTAAGTGCTGCAATGCCATTTGAACTGGTCACGGCTGTTGAAGGATCCAAGGGTCGCCTTGGAGCCTTAGTGCATTGCAGCACTTACTGCTGGACTCCTGCCTTACTACTGGGTTAACATCACATGACTGAGTGAAGAAACGAAGAAACACCGCCACAATGTCAACCAATCAGACTGGCCGTGTCGAGTGCATTAACGCTTACGATTGGTTGAAACCTCTTCACTCACTCCTGTGATGTTTACCCGGTAGACCCACTGGATCAGTTTATTGGAATGCTTTCCAGCTTAGCAGTGGACGTATGTATTCTCTCCCAACATGTGGCGTGTGGAGCGATGGTAGATCTATGGAGGAATGGCGTTGAACATGAAAAGCTACTCAGAACACTCACGGTAAAATACTTAGTCAGTAAAAGACTTTCAGATACCACAGGTACCATATGATTTACTTTGTACGATTAGTATGCTTCTAGCAAAATTACTGTTTAAATTTAAGTACTACTTGTGGGGCCACCAGCACCATGCTTTATTTATTTTTGTTAATTATGTATTCAATTTTATAAAACTAATACAATACTAACAATTTTATAAAATTGAAAAAATTTACAATTTACATTTTTTCAATTTACTTATGCATAATGTCACGTGATCAAAATCAACCCACCACATCACCAGGTATCATAGATAAAACTAATAATTATTTCCTGGCATTATTTGCAAGCTCCAAATTTCTCACTCTATGGTAACTACTCGTGAAGGCCTACAATAGTTAGTTCCATTGAACGTTGTGTGCGTTGGCATTTGTGCCTTTTTCATTTTATATTGTTTTATTATGTCGTGACGTTACTACAGTCACTTGTTGAGCGTTTAGGCACGAAAATTTCATAAGATCTTTTGAAAATTTATTCTTAGAAATTTAATGTATTGGTAATGAAAATATTTATAATAATACTCACCAGTTAGGCATGAGGGCATTGTCCTTGCCCCTGAACATGATGCCAACATTGGTGGCGTGATGGATGGAGGAGTAGAAGTCTGTGTAGTCACCGATGTCGGCCGGCAGATGCATCGTCGCTTCCGATTGTTTTACGAATGCTCTGAAAAGAGAGATTGTAGCTCACCATCTACATATATTCCAGGGTTAAAGCTGGGTCAAGCCTTGGTCGGTACTCTTGAAGGCTGTTACAGTTACCACAAATGCCAATCGAGAACTCTACTGTGCCATCGATGGGGCACAATTAAATGCTACGATGGTGCCTCCCGGCATTGCCACCGACCTGATTCGTAACAACCAACCGATGTTGGGCGCCAGGCGAACATCCTGCGCTCTAACAGGAAAATCGGCTAACCGTGTAGTAGACATGTCTAAAACCATTTTAATCTGGTTTGTTACCACAGACCACTGGCGTAAAACTCCTGATGCAGTTTGCTGCACTTTGAAATCAGCTGGTAGCTAGCAGGAAGTTTGAGCGCGTCCGAGATTCCAGGAGTTGAGGACGCAGGCTCAGCTTGCTTTAAGGGCTCCTATAACTAGAGGACAGTCGTGGGGACCAGGAAGAGCCGGTGGAGACAGGTTTCCACTGCCGTGTGGTAGTACAGGGGTCACCTCACCAATCCGTGTGTTAGCTGCCCTATCAATATGCGAAAATCCGGCACAGTAAGCATTGTGGGGCCCTCAAAGTGAGCATATTCACATTAAAATATCAACGGAAGGCAGACAGATATGTTGCTTCCGCAGCCGACCGCACTGTACTAAGTCATGCGATTTCGCTACAAGTACAAGTAGGTCCGTACTGTATAGTACGGACCTACTTGTACTTGTAGCGTGTCGACCACGCCTCCTTCGCAAGTCTACTTTGGTCTGTGCTGCCACCCATACCGTAATTCATAAAAAAAAAAATTTGCATTACCTACTAAGGTGTGTGCAGAAACTTGTACCTTTTATTCCGCTATTAAAGCATAATACAATGAATATATCAGTATATCCACTCAAGCGCCCCTGCTTTTCGATCGGTGCCTCTAAAACACCCTCCATACATTAGCGCGGGCTTGGCAGCACCACCCGTAAATAATTAGTTTCCGTGAACAATTTTGGAGTGAAACCATCGACAACCAATGAATGTTCTTTTAAGTACGCAAACACGCTACCAAATGAATTAAATATTTCATCTGTGAGCAAATGAACGAACGATTTACGTAAAAAAAGGGTAACATTTCAGATAAAAAGGAAAAAAATGAAAAAAAAGTTAAATTACTTTGATCAATTTGACCTATTAAAAATAGGCGAACTGTCAAGACATCATGATTTAAGTTATATGCAATTAGAATGAGTACATTTTCCCGATTAAAATGGTATATACCACTATGTAAAATACTTATTTTTTTATTTGGCCTTGGATTTGAAAAATAAAATGTGAAGAAACGGCTTTTTTTTTGCCAATTTGTCATAAAAAAGGTTTTTCTCCTTATAATATAAACTATTTTCTATAAATCCGAAAAAAATTATATGTTATAGTTCCGTATATCCTCTTTACTAAGGACTATAGTTAAAACACAATGTAGCAAACCTTGCAGCACAAAGTTATTCACCAAATATGAGGTAAACGAAGCGGCTAAACATAGCCGCGGGGCGTTTTCGACTTTACGCGAATCGGCTATATTTAGCCGTGGGCCGCGTAAGTGGTTAAATATATATTATTATGTGGTATGATTCACTGATCAATAAGCCTCTTTCTTTGATTGCACCAAATTGAGGTTTGAAACTAAGGGGCGATTGCGATACCTGTCCCGTAGAGCTGTATCATGTTGTAAGGTCGCATTATCTGCGCTGAGGAGATGCTGCAGCGTGGTGCGAGCTTCCAGCCAGTGTGGCCGAGTCAGACCCATCAACGCATTCAATGTTTTCTCCTGGAGAACATAACACTTTTGTTTGGTAAAAAGGTAGGTAGGTAGAAGTAGACTGAGAATGAAACAGATGAAGTGCGGCCAATGCCATTTGCGCTACAGAATGAATTAAGGTGCCTTAGAATCACATCCCGGAGTCAGACTTGCCGAGCGAACAAGAGCACGCCTCTCAAGCGGGAGATGCGGGTTCGATACCCACTGGTAGCACAATATTTATAACTTTAGAATTTATGCTAAATGGCCGCTGACACTCCGGTGAAGGAAATCACCGTGAGGAAACCCACTTCCAAGCCGGTTGGTCACTGTGAAAGTGTATGGGTATGACTAAAATCCTCTCATATCATGCAAAATGAGAGAGGCCTGTATCTAGCAGTGGGACGAATAAAATGGCTGCTTAAAGAAAGAAGACGAAGAATCACATATAAGGCATCATCCTCATAGATAAAGCAGAAAATATGTAATGATGTAACTATGTATGCGCCGCCAAATCAATTCACATGGGGTTTTCGCTGACATATTCTCTAACAAGTGAGGATGGTTATAGGATATTCCCATTGCGGTAGTCCTTTGGGGATCAGAGCACTTAGCAAATATGTTGCCGGGCGGCGCCGCGGGTGGGATGTACAAATGGACAGCTAATTAAATGACATGTTTTTATTTTTAAGTTGCGCGATTGCGCCGCGGGAGCTTCTAGTAACTAATAAAGAGACATAAGAGGCAAAAAATTATAAAAAATTGAACAGTTGGTTTGATTTGATGATTGTATTGTACCCAAAGATGGTATCAAACTGGACAACGTCTTTGATTGTACCTACATTCATATGTACCTGGTTCTTTACAAACTGATGATATAAATTCATACATGTACTGTGAAACATATTTTAAGTTTCTTGTCTAGTTTAGTGTAGCGTGGTGGGACAAATCGCAAGGAAGTTTCCGGCACGGCATGGTCACTACATCAGACTAAACCGTACGCGGTGTAGCCTTCCACTTCAACGTCCATAAAAAGCAAGTAGATTGATTACCTTGAATACATGCTGATTGTCCTTCAATAGGGGCCCGGTAAATAATTGCGATATTACATTCAGATCTAAAATCAAATCTCCGATAGCGACTCCAACGTGACCAACATTCTGTAAAATAAAAACAGTTTTTTTATATAAAATATGATTTATTACACAATTTATCTAATAATAACATTGATTACTACTTATAACATTAAAAAAGCTATTCTTTCACAGACATGCATATTTAAATTCAACTAGATTTTGAATAAGTATAGGTATACATAAGTAGGTCATATTATAATATATTCAAATATATTTTAAATTTCAGACTTACATTTCTGGGTGAAGTGAAAATTCCATACGGCAGATTTTGTATAGGAAAATCAGTGCTGGGTTCATATTCCACAAAGCACTTCATCTTGGATTTATACTGAGAACTTGTGCTTACGGACTGGAAGCGGTCTAGCAAGTAACTCAATATTAAATGAAATTTATGTAAAGCAACAGAGACTATGCATAATAAAATGCCGGTTTTGGAAGGCTTGGCCTGGCGCGCGCGACGCGCGGCGCGGTAAAACGACTGGCTCGCGCCAGAGTTTTTCAAGGACACTACTTGTTTACTCGCTTGTGACAAGTATAAGTGAATGTTGTAGGTTGATATAAATGTGGTTATCTACATGGTAAATACCTACCTACTTGTTGTTTGAAGTAGATTTGAAGGCGCAAATGACTTGAGTTCTGTTAATTTTTATTACAGATGCAAGGAACAAAGATGCAAAAAATTTATTATTTTATGAAATTATTTTATTTGCAGTTACAAATTCTACTTACCTATAATAATTAAAGGTTTGTAATTAATTCTAGCTATTAGTATCTGCCGATTTTGTAAATGTTCTTAGGTACCTAACCCAGAATTTAGTTTTTAGCGTAATAGTATTTTTTTGGCAGATTTAAATTACTTTTTTGTCGGTGTTTATAATTTTATGTTATGACCGTTGTTAGGCTTTTGCAGAGGTATGGCAAAGACCATGCAGAAAGGGGATGTACCTGCTGAAAGCTGAAAATGAATGATGGCTGCTTTGTGCGTGGAACCGCGCCGCGTGCGCAGGACGCAAGCGCCTACTAATCATCCTCCCACGGAGCGCAAATGCATACCGTAGAGAAACTGTCTATTCAATCAATTTAAATTGTGTAAGTCATGGTAAGTGGAGAAAACCAAAGAGAGAACGAAAAGACTACTGCTGCGTACGGTGGTTGTACCAAATAAAAACCGGACAAGTACGCGTGCAGTACTCGTGCCCAGGTAAGTACGAGCTTAATTATAAAACTTAGTAAAGGTGCACTAAAACAGATTAATCTGTGCCTTTTTTTTTCGAGGATTAATTCATTTACATACTTTGGTCTTATACTAAAAAATCATCATTAGCATTTAGCAGTCCACTGCTGGACATACGCCTCTCCAATTGTTTTCTAACCCTCCCGGCAGTCAGGAATACGTATCCATTGTTTGGATTTGACGTACCAAATGTCGTTTTCACACCTGGCTAAGCACCTGGCTGGTCTTCCCACACTTCGCTTACCTGGCTAAGGACGCCAGTGTAGGACTCGTGCACTCCAACAGCCGTCATCCCTGCGGCTGACGCGTCCAGCCCACTGCCACTTGAGCTTTGCCACCCGGTGTACAATATCTACTACTTTGGTGTGTCGGCGAATTTTTTCACTCCGCACCTTGTCTCGTAGCGATATTCCCAGTATGGATTGCAGAGTTTATCAATTTCATTAATTTAAAAATGCAACTATAACGGATCAAATGGGATCGGCCAGCATACATTTCTCTGAAAAGACACAGGGTCCCCAATCTACTCATAAGATTTAGTTAACACGCAAAAGGAGCTATATGAAGAGGAATGACACTGCGGAGTCTCTCTCAGCCGATGATAACAAACATGAGCAAAATGCAGACAAAAGAGATAACTATTGCAGTCGAAACTGCCGCTGGCATCTGTACAGGACGCTCAGAAAAATAAAATTTTAACATGCTTCGGATCTTTTATTTTAAAATAAATATTGTAAAATATGTGCTTATTATATTTTGATTTCATAAAAATCAAAAAAACTAAAAGATTATTTAATTACAAAGTTCATTTCACACAAGTTTCAGCCTTTCAACTTCCAAAATATAGTACAACACGAAAGAGAACAAATTAATTATTCCGGAAATTAAAAGGTTTCACTTCCTGGCAACACCTAACATTCTGCTATTCATCTATGTCCGCCTAGTGGCTGGTCTACAGCAGTCGTTTTTGAGATGTACATAGATCACTTTTAGGATTCACGATAACCAGACTGAACATGACAAACTTATCTTGGTAGCATCTTAGCAACTTCCGGTAGCAATTAGTGGCAGATTCGGTATATGCAATACAATATGGTGTGTTCGGGGTATGTAAAGATAAATGTCAGTAATTTGTGTTGCTATATGAACGATGGTAGCGCCCTCTTTATTTTCTACTCTTTTATGTCGCGCTGTATAAATCGCGCGCCTATTCTTTCGAATATCGTTGCATAAAAGAGTACCAAAGCTAAGTTTATGGAAGATCTCTTAATTTAGCAAATAAAAAATTGTTAGCGCCAACATTTCCTTTTCCATGTGTAGGACCAGTCAAAGGAAGGACGTTACAAATTACAATATTGGCACGGTATCAGTGAGATGGATATTTTCTAAATTTTTCTTTAATATCTCGCCAAGTACCGTGTATTTTCTATTTAAAAAATATTATTCTTTAATTATTATTACAAAAGCTATACATGCACTATCAAAGTTCTAAAGTCCCACTGAGGGGCAAACTTTCATTTTATCTCAAAATAAATCATTTTCGAATATTACAACAGATCAAACGTCTGCGATATCCAACATGGCATCAATATTATCACCGAGGCATATCTGTATAAATGTATTTATTTAATTTAATGGTAAAAAATGCACGCTTTTATGACTGTACACAATCGTATGGATTTTCCACTCTTAATATACCTAGAATCTCATGACACACAATTTAATAGTAATGATACCTGTAGATTATTTAATCTACAACAAAAATACATATGGATATTTAATACTAATAGTATTGAGATAACCCTGCCATAGCTACACAGTTGAAAGTAATATTAATTTGGGGTAATTCATACATACATAGCGTCACGCCCGTTTCCCAGTGGGGTAGGCAGACACTGGATCTACACGTGCCACGATCCTGACACACCTCTGCCGTTTCTTCTCCTCTTTCTTCTTTATACAAGCTCGTCGGTTACGGGACTGCGCACTTGAGCCTTTTTGAGCACATGGGCGATCTGGTCTAGGCGCGTGTAGGGCGATCCTTTACGACTCCACTCACATTCCGTTTTTTTATTGAAAACGCGACATATGGCGCCGAGCCACGCAGAAGGTGACTAACGACGCCTATGGACATTCGGTTGAATGTCGGAGTTGCAAATGCCATGCCGGCCTGACAGGTGCCGATTCACTCCACTCTTGAAGGACTCGAGAATTGGAGGGAAATCTACGGGCAGGGAGAGAGTTCCAGAGTGTACCGGGTCTGTAGATGAAAGATCTACAGAACCGATTGGTACTCCTCATTCGCTCCATTAATTCCTCCCGTTGGTCTCAATCATACATTCTTCCAGCATGATTTTTCAACATTAATTTTATATACTATATTTTTAAAATGGAGAAAAACCTGATTCAATGCTTTAGATACAACACATTACACACTTTGACTCCTCCCGTATGACACAGTAATAAAATGTAGTTTATAACAGCTGTCGCTCGTCTGTGTGTTCACCTCAACGAAATTGTTGCACACAGTTTGTCCTACAGTTGAAGTCAGAATTGGAGAGATTAATTTGACAGTTCATTACGGATGAATGCTGCCACAATTTAGAGCAGTTGTTATTGATATAAAAATTCAATACAATCAAATTGGATAACCCGCATGCGAGTACAAGAGGACCGAAAAGGTTATAAATTTTGCTCAGCATGTGAGCATGCCCTTTCATCAAAACTTGGGCAGAAATTAAGAAATTGATATCGGCCATCATCACTATTTAAAATTTACCATTGCTGGCAACGCTTTACTGAAACCTTGTGCTTCTTTTATGGCCTATACCAGGGATGACCTATACTAATGGTTGATCGCGGCTATTGGTCCGGTATATCGCGATAAGACAAAGAATTTTGGATATTTGTGGTAAAAAAATGTATTATATCAAACTATTGCGCACCGCACAGCGCCACCAGGGTGAATTTTTTGTTATCACGCAGGCAACACATTTAGTCAGTATCGTTAATTTATCAAACTTTTTCGCAAAAAAGTCTGTCATTATAGATTTGCACAAATTGGGAGCGAAGATGAATAGGTACTCAGTCGGGGAGTCTCCTGCAGAACCCATTAGATTTTGATTCCAAAATTTCGAACGGTATACAAACACGCAATTACTTCATTACATTATATTAGTTTTCTTACCTTCAAGACAATGCTCCTGATGATTTTGGCTCTAATCTTTAAAATATTTGCATATCTGTAAAAATCTGCATCCTCTCCATTACTTTGCTTTCCTTCGAAGGCACTGGCCACGATACTGCAATTGTGCAAAAGCAACGGCTTACGGAGATAATCAGGAACATACCGAGGGCTGTCGAGGGCGGGACCAGCAATAACAAATCTCCACGTACTAGTTATCGCAGACTAGCTGACGAGGATCTGCAGCGGGTCGAAACGTAGTGCGCAAAGGAGTCTGGCGGCGCCGCCTGGTGGTCCCGACATCGATGGACACCTTTTCTACTGCCAATGGGCCCGGATATGTTCGGTGAAGCCATTGAGTGCTGAGTTCAACACCTTTCCATTGATGCTCGTGTTTAGAGTCAACCACGGTATCAACAATACGCCGCATCGAAAAAAACGTATGTTCAAATAATATGATGTGCAGTGTCCGTGGTAACTTAAAAACATAAATTATAGATATTTATTTTTAGACGTGCAAAAATGTGCACACCTTATTCTTATAGTTTAAGAGGTGGAGAGTGCAATAGTATATTTTGGTTCTGAAAACATTTAAGCTAGTTAACAATAAAAATGGCAAAACAGTGGGGCGATGCACGCCTGCATCCTATGTGCATTGTGCATTATCATGACTCACTTGTCGTCCACCATCTCAATGAGATGGTCTAAGGAGTGGTCCCACAGGTCCAGGGTCTCCGTGATGATGACGGCGCGCGCACCCGCCAGCTCCGCCTGCCGAGACTTCAGCACAAACGAACACTCCCTGAAATGTTACATTCTATATTTATCTGGGAGCATCAGTGTCTCCGATTAATCAGTACATTTTATAGACAGAATAGGCTATTCTACCAAATTTAAAAATTTGTTTTAAAATATTCCTCGTGTGTTTATTATTCACATCATCATCAAAAATTATCGAAAAATCTCATATAATCATACAAAAATTCAATGTATATGTTAATAATGAAAACTTCGCGCCAAAACACTGAACACATGACTGCGGTGACGTCATCACATAAGTATGAAAGCCATACAAAACGTAAAACAAATAAACGCAAATGTGCGAACGCTTTCAATGGAATCAAGTGTGTTTTTGCAGATTTTATTTTTTTTTAATTGTATATATTATTGACCAAAACTAAATAAAACAGGGTTATTTCTGGTGTCCTTACTTGTAGTACTAACATTTAAAAAGGCTAGGATATAAGATTTCCATATCAGTGGAAGACCCTGAGTGGTGTTTTTTTGTTGAATTTTCCCATAGTTCTACAAAAATCTACTTTTCCTGAACGTAAGTATTCAAAATAACTTTTTACAAAAAAATTGGAAAAGAAAAATTATGGATCAGCGAGATACTAGGCGCCATCTGTGTGGATCGTATCCACCTCCGAGCTAGTTTGATACACCCGAGATAGAATTGGGTTCATCGGAACATGCGCTCCGACCCCTCTGGTCCTGCCACCCAGGGTCGGACTGGCCATACAGTCAGGGTGGCGATTGCCACCCGGGCCCTGGCCTGTGCGGGCCCCCTGGGGCCCCCCTCAGATAT
>WYDE02016228.1:0-12975 GCA_009867175.2 Adela reaumurella | reverse complement strand
TAATTAGTATAGGGGGCGAGCAGAGAGCTGAAATATAAGAGAGGTCGGACTTTAACGCGGGCGGAGCCGCGGGCACAGCTAGTCTCCTATAAATGACGTGATCTCTACTGCACTTTCCTTTTATTGCACGTACAGCTGTTCCTGAAACTTGACTAACGAGGGTTTACGGAACTCGTTCTCTCAACTGTAATTAGGTTATAGTTCCCGTTGTTAAATTGTGGGAATAGTGCCTTTACTTTCATTCGGGACCTTCTTTGAGAATATTATATCGACAGAAAACATCTATACAGCATTTTGGAAACTTGCGGATCCTCTCGAGTCGAATTTATCGGATTGTTCCGACGTTCCGAACAGGGCGTCCTGTTCATGGTCGCGGAGAAGAGCCGGTAGTTTTCAAAATGTTGTTTAACGTCCGCGCGGTCGTTTGAAAAGTATTGAAACTCTAGACAGTAAACAGACAGAGTATTCGCCTTTGCTCTGAGATATAAAGTAGATAAAAAGTGCAAAAATAGTGAATTAATCGTTCAATATTACTTGGTGATAGAGAGGTTATTCGCCTGTCGCCCTTTAGCACGGTATCCTTATAACATCATTTGTCTACAACGCCACGCACAGACAGGCAGCCAGTTGGACCATTATTTTGTTAAAGGTGCCCGTACACGATACCCTAGTATCGAGTACCCTAGTACCCTAGAAGTACCCTATAGTTTTTATGAGTGAGTTTTTGAGGATCAAAATGTGTGACATAAATGGCCGTAAATTTTGTTGTGTCGATTTAGAAGCTTGAATTGAAGCGGAGGCAAACGGACTTACAACAAAGCGTTCCTATATGGGTTCCTTTTTTTTCCTCTTAAGGTACGTGCCTCTAAAAAGGATAACATAATAAAAAAAGTCCACGGGCTTCAGGACTATACGAACAACGTTAGAGAGTTCGTTGAAAACTTGGGTTTCACCTTATTCTGGTTTATTTTCGATCCTATCTAGTGCAGTCTTAAACGTCCTACTCCTAGTCGATATATTCCTCCGACTCCAGCGATGCTCCTCTATTTCCAGGCCACTGCAATCCGAGTAATTGATTTGACAAGGAGGCTGGTGGATGTCTGCACTTCGGCTTTGAGTTCTATTTCTAGTCTTATGTACTGGAATGCATACATATATTATACTGACGCCTACACCTTTAGTGTTAATGTTTTATCGTCCTATGTTAGTAAGTATTCAGGAGTGGAATAGCTAAGGCGGGATTTTAATAAAACTGTTCTTAGTTCTTTATTCAGCATTCTTATGGTTGTACACTACACTTGAATTTGTCAAAACGATTTATTTTTTACATCCAGTTCGATTACGCCCACGAAGAAGAACCGGCAAGAAACTTTCTAGGATTTTTTTTAAACTTCTTTCTTACAATACGTTGCTATCAACTGCACACATCAGACACTACATAGACACCGCGTACAGTGTTAAACTAGTTTCCTCAACAACAATTAAAACTACAGTTTGAGTGCTTCATCAACAATAATTAACAATAATTTAATGTACTCGTGTGCTTCACATTCTAACTGCATACAACCAAAAATACGAAAATCATTCATTTATAGTTACTTCGCGTAATTTTTTAAATTTTGTTTTTTTTTTTTGCAATTTCATCACACTCACTTATAAAAACCTATAGGGTACTTCCGGTTGACCAAAAATCATGAGATTTGACAAGATGCAAAGTTGATACCTTAAACAAGTGAAGGAAAAATACGAAAATCGTTCATTTGGAGTTGTCACATACAAAGATATCTTTGATGTCCGTACAGACCCCTCAGGGTGCGAGTTCCACTCGCACTTGTCTGGTTTTCTTAAATATTATAAATGCTTAGAAATCTATTAGCGTATTCACGAAGTTGGTTTCTTTCACTTTACGAGTCCAGTCATGTCTTATTTCACTTTCATAACATTTCAGTTGTTTAAGCATCGTACGTCTTCCAGCTAGATGGACCCACGACCTTAGAAAATTAGCTGGTAGTGGCTGAATGTGAAGAGCGAAGGTTCGTATATGGCGGTGCACCGTGGGAAAAGCTTAAATCCAGCAATGAATTGGTAATGGCTGATGGTGAATGATCGAAAGTGTTCTTTCTTTCCTCTATGTAATTTATTTTTCCTTATGATTACGATACTCGAGACTTGTGGGCTTATTACGAGTTCATGTGCGTAAAGAAAGTAGAGTGCGTAAGCGTCGTACTCACGAATTTTATATGTAAAATGGAGAAACAGCACTGGGAATTTTATCATATACCTTCAATATACATATAATATAATTCATAACAATTAGCGTGTTCGCTTCGAAATGCCTCTACAATGCTAGCGTTTGGGGCTATTCCTACACTAAGTAAGCGAAATGGGTAAACTAGTTATCTTGCCGATCTGGAATAGCCCCAAACTCATCTATAATAATAAAAACAGCGTTGAGAAGACGCGGTCGCCGCCTTCAATAGACATTTCGACGACCAGGTCTACCCGAATAACTGGAGAGAGTTAACTGAGAATTATACACCGCATAAGAATGGTCCAAATTACTCGAAATTACGCGCGATTTCGGATTAATTAAAAAACGATTAATTTCAATAACCTGACACGCGAACATAGGGACCTACGTAACACATATTATGCGTGATCTTAGAGAGGGTCTGTTGATGTGCGGTACTCCCACAGTTCTTAAAATGATTACTAGATATGGTATTATGCACGGCGCTATTGTATTTTGCGGCCAATGCTATTGTAAATTTACGCTATAATAAGTTGTGCGTTCTGTATTCTTAATATTAATTGCTCCGTCCGGAATTCATCATAACGCTCGCCAGTATTATTCTGACAGATCAATCTGAAAAATTCATAATTTGAAAAAATTAGAATGTTTTTGGAGAATAGAGTTAAATTTTTTGCTTTTCCCTTCTTTCAGACAGCTATTCTGGTTGAATGAGGCCAGCCTTAGAGTAGGACGTAACAACGATGACGATCGATAATGTTCGCATGCCTTCGGCGATTTGCGTTCGCTGAACCTCACTTGCTCTCGTACGTTAGATCTGTACGGTACTTAATGGTGTTGCCAGACTGGGATTTTTAATTTCTCCTAACGTTCCCATGTGAACTCACTTATTGAGTAGACTCTAGGTGGTAATTGTGGTAGTATTATTGTCACCAGAAGTCAATGTTAGTACCATCAAGGTAACATCAAGATGATCTGAAGATGGAGCCGGACTGTAGACAGGCGACCTCCGCAAACCTAATAGCAGACCCATTACTATAAGCAAATACTACTAATATCAGTTTTTTCCCGGAAAACTCGAATAAAGGTGGCTGCCATACAAACTGTGTCATTTATATGAAACTCGCCATACAGAATTTAAGCTTTCAGTTTTTGAGTCAATATTCTCAAAAACAGCTTTAAGGAAGCTTATATTTTTGCACTTCGTCAATCTGTCCCTAACATTATAGGTTATGTCATGTCATAAATTCTCAATATTCATTGATATAATTCACGAGTCGAAAGGCTATTTCGAAGAAAATGTACTGCACGCGATTGAAATAGTGTGTGTCCATATTGACATTTGGCGACACCAGGCACCCGCAGTAAGCGCGCGTTGTGTCACATCTAGGAATTATTCTCTGATCTGGGGGTACTACACATATCGGCTTGTGTGCTCTGCTTTCGTTGCCGACCTTCTGTGGGTAATTAATTTCTTATATACATTAATTTGCAGCCGAAAGTTCCCTTTATGACATTTCCATGCTCTGTGAGGTGAACCCTTGACGCGGGTCGAATTACCCGGTCTTTATATTTTGTATTGCTTTGGAAATGATTAACTTACCTTAAATAAATGGTGATTAGTTCCACTACACGAATTTGAATTCACAATAGCGTCCTGGTCCCTTCACTTATGTATGACAGTGAATCTTGGGTAATGCGGAATCGACGTGAAAGTAGAATAAGTGTAATTAAATGCGGTCATTGAAAAAAGAACAACGAAGAAAAAACATTACCTCGGTATCATAGGAAAAAACACTTTTTAAAGTGTCCCTTTTTTTTTGTAGTGATAATTGTTCGAAAATCTATTGATTACAGTCGGGGTTTTTTATCAAAATTTTTGATTTTGTTAATTATTTGATCCTTTTTATTGAAATATAAAAATATTAAATACATTTCGAATTCTTAGCCCTCGATTCAAATGAGAACAATACCAAACTTGATATAATAGGAAATTTTATGGATGGTGTTCAGTGATTTCCGACTATCTAAGACGCGCTCGCTCCGACTTTCTTCGCTTTCATGATTACTGCTCAACAACCTTAAATCGTAGCGTAATGAATTATTTTTATGAACACTCTCCATAAAATGCTCTTCCTATTGTAGAAAACCGCATCAAATTCTGACCAGCCGTTTCAGAGATAAGTAATAACAGACAAACAGACACACTTCTCTCAAGCCAAACTCATGTACCCGCTCCGCTTTGCGTCGGGGTTAAAAATATAAATTTGAATGATTTTGGGTTGATGTTTATACAAGTGTAATTAATTCCCAAATAATATTTGTTTCCATCCAAGAAAAGTAATTGTTGTTTGTTTGTTTCCAGGTAAGCCTCGACATGATGTACCCTGAACTGTTGCATGAATCTCGCATCAGTAAGTACCTCCGATTGTCGAGAAAGTATCAAGCTTATTACAAGCAAACGTCATTCTTTCATCACGGGAACGGTATAGGTACATGCTTAATACATGAGCTTTGTAGTCGATGAAGGTTGAGTGGTATAAGTTGCGTCTGGCCATAAGTCCGCCTTTGTCAAATAGAAAAGTCTGTATTAGTTATACACGGGTAAAGTAAATCGTACTTACTGCTACCCGAAAAGAGCTGATGATGTACCAAGACGTACTTATCTTCAAATCTTTTGATCTACAACTTTTTGATTTGAGGAAACTCCAAATTTTTTTTAAATACTTACTCTTTAAATATATGGAGAAATAAAATAAAACAAGTAAATATTTACGTGCCCAAGGTCCCGTGATCTGTTGGTACAATATTAGTGTAAAGGTGTTACAAAAAGAAAATGATTTTATATTTCAAATGGATCGAGTGAGGTATCGTTTGATAGGTATTTACGCCCTTATTGGGGATAGCTTGTATTTAATTAATTTAATTTGAACAATTTTATTTTGCAACTTTTGTGAACCAAAAATTCAGAAAAATCATATTTATTGTAAATATTATGGATGAATAGGCAGAATATAAGAGGGCCTTAATACCTATCTAGTGATACCCCACTCGGTTTATTTGAAAAATTAAATGATTTTTTCTATAAATAAAAATAGGACTTTTGCTCTACTAGGCTAGTGTCTGTTTTTAGACATCGTATGCCGAAAATTATAAAAATTGAAATTTTACATAAATTTAAATTTTTATAATTTTCGGCACATCTAGGTATGCAATACTTGCAATACACCTGATTTCAGTATTTTCTGTTGTTGATATTAAAATGCGCGTCACAAAATTCTGTGATATCCAGACAGACACTGAGCGATTCCATTAAGGTTCCTTTTTGCGATGCAATGCGACGAGACCTTGAAAATATATTCTCAGAAAAAAAATATGAAATCCTGTTCAGTAGGTATATCTGATCAAGACAAAATCCCACTATAGTTCAGTTCTAAAAAGTCCAATTACACACATGACATGTTGTATATAGGTCGCTTCCTGCTAGTATAAAAGCGTTCGACTGAATACTTCATTAGTATCGCTAGTTCGTTTTAAGTTCAGTTCGCTCTAGTCCGTTAATCGCGGCGTCTTATTGCGTCTGTCGGCAGCTGATGCTACTGGCATCCCAGTACCGGCCACTGTTACGTGGGATGTAGTGTGTAATGTCCTGCGCTCCCACCAAGTTATCCTTCCTCCCGCCAGGTGGCGGCGCAAGGCCGAGGATTAACACTCCTGTCACTTTGACAGTTTAGTCCTGGTTTTATGGCAGTTTAAGGAGAACCGTGCTATGCGCTCATGATAGAACACGCCAAGACACATGGAAGCTACGACAATATTGGCGTAATTAATTTGAATATTATCGCTGTAGATACGACCCGCGCCAAACCACGGCTATAATTTTTTTCTGTTTTTTCTCTTTTAAATGGTAATCTAAGCTAAATTTAGAAAAACCGCTGATATTTTTTCTGCGGTGAAACTAGATTTTTAATGATATGTTCACGATTTTTTAACCGTAGGACACTTGAAATTTTTATAAGATATAACATATAATAGAAACCGCTAAAAGTGAAATAATGCAGCCATAACAACATATGTATTATATATAAAGTGAAGTGAAAAAGGGGAGTCGCCATCCAAGAAACGTGTTTTAGTCGGTGTTTTTTACTTGATATTAAAAATGGAAATACAAACTACGACAAATCATTTGAAAATCAATAAAAAATTCTATAGATGCAATAATTATACACGCACCTGTTTATATACCTCCATGCATTTATGTTTATTGAAACTAGAACGTTGAGAAGGTTTCCTCTAAATGTGAATTTTTGAAAACGTATCCTTACATAACTAGAACAATGTCGGAGCTGGAATCTACTGCAAAATATAAAACCATTCTTTGTCTATCGATAACACCTTGAGGCGCTTGGTAACGCTGAATTGTGCATGTTGAAAATGTACACCCATTAAGGCTGATCCAGTATAAAGGCTTGAAAACGGTGAAACATAGAACCCTTCTTTGTCTATCGATTACACAACATCCGTTGTAAAATTTTGTCTTTTTCTGTACAAACTATACGTGCAATAAAATGTTTTTTCCCGCGTTAACTTTCATGGAAAATTGGCTTAAAAGATCTTTCGGAAGAACGAACGGCAATAATATCCTTAAATTGTACTACCTCAAACTTTTAATTGACTTCACTTGTTAGCTTTAACCACAAATTCTTGCGTAAAGGTATATATATGTAATGTATTTTTTTAAGTTGGGAAATAAATCTAAATTAATTCACTGACGTCAAGGATAATTCTGACGCGATGGAGTATTAAGAAGCATTTTTTAAGAAATATTGTGATTATGAAATGTACAATAATCACATGAATATTTTGAAATTGGTAGTATATCCAATTGTTTATTTATTGTTCTTTCTTTATTTTTTAAGCCTCAATCTGTCGCACCTAGCTAGTAACGTGAGTCGTCGCATGGCGTTGTTGAAAACCCCAGAATTCAACAATATTTATTATTATTTTACACGCAATCATTTTATTGTTTTTTTTTGTAAATAAGGAAGGAATCACAATAATATAAGCCTATGGCTTAAACTCATTGGGTTGAATTTTGTTCATACACGTGTAGATCCTATGAAACACAGCGCTATTAAAAAAGGCTTTTAAACAGTAAGGCTTTAGCAAGGACGTGACATATTAAAGCGGCTCTTATTGTTGAGCACTCTAGCGCTCGCACCAAGCGCACTACGCCTGCAGCACAGTATACTTGAGCTGTGTTTTTCAGCGCGACTTAAAGGATAATAATATAGCACTCTTGAAGTAGCTTAGTTCGGATTAACTCGCACCTGCACACTGCAGCGAGCTTGTGAGCTTTTACTTATTTTAAAATCTTATTTGTTTTAATGCAAAACCTCAGTGGGTTCACGCAGTTATGAACTTTGGCGAAAGTGGAGAGTGTCTTCTTTGATACGACAGAATTGCAATTTATATTATAGAAAATGTCTAAGCTTTCTTCGTCTTTGGAAAATTCGTCTTCGTAAATCTGGAATACAAATTATTAGGAATGAAGTCCCCGGTGCAGCTTGCGTCCTTGTATCCGATTCAGCAACTGATCCATCCACTTTATTGATCACCCAAAACGTGCCAGTAGTCTGGAATCTGTCCGAGTCTCAAGCGATTTGTGAGCTCACTTAACTTTACGACAGATGGTTTTACGGGTATAAATGACCACGAGTTTGAAATTATCTGCCTTCCAGTGTTCTTCCGACTCATACAATCTGAATGAACACTGAATATAATTGGACACACAAAATAATTTATAATTGGCCTTGATTTTTGAAATCTGATTTTTCCATTATTCAAATTCAAAGTCATATTGCGGAGTAGCCTAGTTGGTTAGCGCACGCCTCTTACTCCAGAGGTCGTGGGTATTGGACGTGGTATTCGCACAATTTTTCCGGATTTTAAAATCTCGGTTAAAATTTGTGTGCAAAATTACAATGCACCCCCGGTGAAGCAAAACACCGTGAGGAAACCTATGCACTAACAATACGAATGTGTTGTAGTGTATAAATGTTGACTGTAAGAGATTGCCTCCGGCAATAAGTCCGCCTTCTGCTAAGCAGAAAAGTCTACATGTATTTATTTTATTTAAATATTTTATTGCTTAGATTATTTAAAATTTGCTAATATTTAATGATAGGACTAAGGTTATTCTTAAGGTAAGTAATTATGCCTTTTCAGTTACTATAATATCTTTCTGATTGTTTACATTATTCATGATTGTGCTTTTTGCTTTTTGTTGTGCTTCATCCTATGTATGACTCGTAGTTCTCTTCGCTTGTTGCTTCACTGTACTGTATTTTCTGTGTAATCAGCTTTATTATTAGTGTTTCCAAATAAATAAACTAAAAATTAAACAAATATTTAAAAGACCAGCCGGTATAGCTCTTCGCTGAGAGCGGTTTCACGAGGCGGGGCTGATTTACCTAACGTTGCGGCCGACCATGTTAGTTCCCACAAAAAAAACTCTATATAAATTCAAAGTGATGATTAAGTTAGTAAAGAAATGAACGATTTCTTAGAATCCGGCAAATCACCGATTGCTCTGCTTACCCCGATTATCGGGATTCAGCGTGAGTGTTATGTACGATTTCTTGGAATTAATTAAATGGATAAGTCACAATAGATGGGTGTGCCTCGGTCGGCGTCGCTTTGTGAGCGTCGCGTGCGTATCTGTGTCGAGTTCATTAGCTGTCCTAATGTATTGGCTCAATGAAATGGGACGAGCGTAAAGTCTAAATCTAATGCATTCTCGTTCGCCCTGGATTATTTCCAAACCTCGCGTCTAATAAGACAGCCGCCTTCTGCCAACAAATACTCGCTTTCTGTTCGCAGATAATAATATTAAAGATGAGGTATTCTATTTGCAAAGCAATAACGGTGCCAAGGATCGGTGCGCCGGTAGACCGGCACTTCCCAGCCGCTAACTACAACCTGATAAATCTACGTTCGACCGCAAAACTTTGCCGCACTGCAGTCGGAGCGGCCGAGGAAAAGTGAGCATTTTATGAAAACTGCCAATGAACGGGCTCAGTCATAAAGCATCGAAATTACCGGCCTCTGCCCTACTGAACCACACGCACCTATAATGACTTTATGGCGTTCTTGATGAAGCCGTAACTCCATTACACTACGGCAGTGTGTAACGTACATATACTGTCCCAACTCAAGCGAGACCCTACACTGCTGTTACGACATTAAACTTTGATGCGGAACGTTACAAGCAACAATAGTTACTATTCTCCTTCATGGCTAAATATTTTAAACCGCCGTAATACTCTACAATTCGCCTTATACTTATGTATTTAAGACGACCAGCATCTCCGTCGCACCTTTTACTACAAACGTAAAATCCTAACCCTTGCCACTTTACGAGCGCCGTTCTCTCCGATGGAGCCGTCTCGTTGGAGTCGTCGAGTCGAGCGACTTTCGTCTCTATATCCGCTAACAATAAGAGAGATAAACCCTCGATCGATTTCGTTTCATTGCATCTGTCCGAAGGAAACTCGCGGTGCGGAGTCGTAACGTAGAATGTAGCGAGCGATAATCAATTTGAACTTTGTCGGGGGAGAGAGTAGACATCCTGAGGTATAAAAGTCCTGGCGCGGCCTGGCGCGGGGATGGGTAAACTTGCAATTTCCTTTGTTCTGTTCAGTCGGTGATGTCCCCGGCGTGATGTTTACGGAGCCGCAGCTACAAACTGATCCCAGCACGGATTGCGAGACGCGGCGGCACAACGGCGCGGCGGATAGGACGCAGACGCGGCTGCGAATGTTTAGAGGAGGCTTAACCCATTTCTGGTTCTGCTCACGTCGATGAGGGATGCAGGGGATTACTGAGGAATTGCAGCTGCGAGTAACGAGACTTGTGTTTTGATTGGATGCTCCTTCGGGTGCCGCGCCGCGCTGGTGCACCGGAAACTTGTTGGTTCACTAAGAAAAATACTTGTTTAAAATCACTATAATATGTTGGTTAAATATGAGCTTACCAATCAACTTTGTCAAAGTGAGCAAGTGTATGTTTTGTAACAACAAACCCAGTGAACCAAAATATATGATCGATAAATACAACCATTCACACTTAGTCAATGTAAAAATGTGTTTGTTTGGCTCACATTTAACCAACATATTAGTAATTTTAAACAAGTAAGGGCTCGATGTATTACGTGTCTATTTATCATAATGTGTATAATTTCAATATGTTTACTTAATGTAGAAATAATAAAACTAATTATATTAGATTTTTTACTCGAGTCTGTCAATCAACGCATTTGCTTCATCCACTATCTTCCTCTAATGCTTTCGTCCTCTAATGGTTCTTTATTATTTATTCATTATTCATATGGAATGGAAGGCAGTGAAAAAAAAACACGTAATTTTGTTAGTAAAATGATTACGCTGGTTGTGTTCCTTATTTTTTCGGCATCAAGAATATGTCGGTCTGGCAAATTGGAGCCTTTGCGTTGTCATTTCTGAACGCAACCGCCCCGAGTTGCCAGACCGACATGTTCTTGATGCCCAAAAAATAAGGATAATATTTTTACTGCTTCCAAGACCAATAGACCTTACACGGCACTTTATTTTAAGATTTAACTGCAAAATTAGCAACTGGAACTACGCTTGAACTATTTCGCTGAAATTATTTTCAACTTCCTCTTAATCTACGTTCATAAAAATGTTTGCTTGAGTGCACTCATATGTACCTACGTGTTATCATTATTATTTCTTATTATACACAACTGTATAGTACTCTCAATTCAATTCGTCATCCCATCTGGCAGGTTGCTTGCCGCGTCCTGTTTTTGTCCGCGACCGCGAATGTTGATATTTACTGCTACTATAAATATCGCTAATACTAACCTACTCGTAATTTAATGCAAAGTGTCAGTAACCTCTAGATTATGAGGGAAGTACCTACGATATTAAATTCATTCATTTCACCTGCGACGTGTTTGTAAATTCATGCATTTCAGAAGACGTATGCGCATTCAGATGCTATAAACTTCATCGTTCAAAGCGCCGACTATACATGCCGATTAATTTCTATAGCAAATATTTGCAAAGTAAGAAGGTCGTTAGGAAAATTGGATCCTATCGAATACCAATACTACATGTAGTTGTTTTTGACACCCCCAACCCCCTCCCCCTAAAGCACTACCCAGCACCGCCACTGCCAAGTTCCGGCCCCTTAAGCGAATTTTAGGTAGGAATAAGATTGCGCGGTGAAATCACTTTTTATTTCTTTTGCCCGCGGTACATAGTTTTAAAAATCCTTTCTGTTGTGGGTTGCCTGTCTGTGAATGAATCAGTGACTTTAAGACCTAATGTCGTTAAGGCCTTGTCTAATTTTATATGAAAATTGCAAGTCAGCAAATCTTTAAAGTCCTACAACTTTTGCTGTTTTCATAAAAATGCTTTATGATAAGAAAATTGCAATGGAATGTCTTAAATATATTCTTTTAAATAAAAAAATAGCCCACATCATCGTTCTTACTACAATAACTAACAACCTATATGGTCGAGCATAATAAATTATTTGAATAAATATTATTATTATAAAATTAAATTAAAAGAAAGAAGAACGATTTACGTACTTATACTTTCTTGATCAGAAAAGTTATTGCTTTGAATTTCTCTATTTTTTAGATTTCATGCTACTGCCCCCAAAATGAAAAGGCAAAAGCTTCGCCCTTGCAGTTTTTGACGGTAAAGTTCGATGTAACGAGGCGGCACTTGCTTCCGGCTGCATAATGAATGATATAGAGTGCTCGCCCACGCACATTGCAATGACGTGAGCGCGTAAATCACTGCCGACGACGATGCACGACCGCTAATACATGCCCACTCGACCAGCTCGACGTAGCGAGTCCGTACGCGGCGTGAATGAGCCGCAATAGACGTGGGCGCAATTGGCCGGGAGCTGTCAACGCTTGATTGGTGAAAATAATGTTATCCAATGTAGCAGGCAATGTAATACAAAATAGTGACCATTTCTTATATTAAGTACTTACATTTTATTAGCACTTGCATCTTCAGCGGGAATTACATACGACCGTGAAAAAATCGCATTAACTAAATAGGTTTTCTTAGAAACCCTGCAACTCCGCCAGTACCATATTTCGCGCTCTCAATAAAAAAATGAAAAAAGCGACATTGGATCCTTGTGCGCGTTCTATCGCCTGTACCACGAAGAATGCTCCAAAGAGATGCAAGATGCAATACCTCCTTCTCCATTCTATCATCTTGATAACTAGACTAATCTAAGAGTGCTATGTATGTACTTAATCAAAGAGCTGGAAATTTCTGCTAAATATTGAATAATTTCTTGTCTATGGATCACCACACACGTTTTACTGTAACATTTTAGCATTTTCAGACTTTGATGACTTTTCACAAAAAGTTCCCGCGGACTTTTATTTTTTATGAAATCATCCCATCACGGTTGGCTCTCTCATCTTATGCCACATATCGTGAACCGTGATGTGAGCCTATGTCACCTTAAACCCTTACCGAGTATGGTGATGTGACAGGAAACTTACACACTGTTACCATTCCCAAAATGATGACATACCGCTCTGCCAAGTCGTTCGTATACAGAGTAGGCAAACAGTGGAATGCACTTCCTGCCGAGGTTTTCCCGCAGCGCTACAATCTTGGGTCCTTCAAACGTAGTGTGAA
>WYDE02016117.1:0-12976 GCA_009867175.2 Adela reaumurella | reverse complement strand
ATATTATCAATCCAAAAGTGTAATTTAAACCTATATATTATACATATAAAAAATCCGAGTAACAAAATCCTCTAAGCAAATTAAAATTATCTATATTAAAGTTACGTCTACGTAAGTTGTCTACGTAGGTAGACAATTTTATCTAGAGTAGAAAATGTATAAAAGTATGTAAGTAGGTATGTAAGCAAATCCGTTCCTCCGGTCGAACTAATGGATCTCAACTTTTACAAATCACAAATACCCACAGGCAAAGATTTTTTGAAGAAAATTAAATTAAGAAATAATTAATAATTAATTTAATACTTAGAAATTGTTGTATCTTAAATTTCTGATAAACACTCAATAATTTACAATATTAAACCAGAAAACTTGAAATTATACTTAAGTATAACTTGTTTATTGTATCTACTGAAAATAGTTTAATTGTAGGTGAATCACTTAGACTTTAAGTCTTAGAGCATACATTTAAAAAGAACAATCAACTAGGTACCTTCTAAGTCGTTGCTAAAAATATGTGAAACGTAGTAAAATTATAACGGTAAAATTTGAACACGTAATTTTAACATTAGGTACCAACAGATATAAATATAAAGAAAATTACCGACGACGATATTAGCAGTATAAAAAGTTCTTCAGTAACAATGCATACAAAACACCTTCATATCACCATCCTAGGCACAACAATAACCAGGGGGACGACACAACATACATTAATTAATATTATGTAATGTATAATTTTTCTAAATACGCATTTAATAATTTAAGTTACATTCAAGTAGTATTAATTTCTTTAAATTTCAAGAATAACCCCACTAATCATGAATACACTTTTTATTGAATTCAAATCGGTTTTTTTGTCTATTTTAATCAATTAAGATATTTGAATGTTTGAACTTGGGTTTTTACATGAATACAATGTATATGTACTTAACTAATTTAGGTATAAATTGTTAGGATAAACCTAAACTAATCGACGCCACATGTAAATTTGTTATTTATGAGGTATCAAATAGCCCATGGGTTTAAAATGAACTTAGTTTTAATTCTGAGTAGGTATATACATAATTCGTTACCTAATCGACACTGTTAACTTTTTCAGGATTTCTGATTTTTCGTTGCTGTGAGAAATATGAAAAATTCAGCCCTGTAAAAATGCACAGTTTCATAAGTAGGTACAGGCGTTTAATTTTATTAGTACGATTTATATATATATATATATATATATGTGAACTAGTTTCAAAAATCTATCTATTGCATACACACACATGCGTTCTTATAAATTTGGCCATTTATTTGAGACATACAAGATTAAAAATATAATTAGGTATTTTGTTTCACCTAGGTTTGGCAAAGGCTTTGTAACAACTCAGCTGGGTCTGAGGAAAATGATTAGTGTGTAGGTACTTAATTAAATGTATTTTGTTAAAAGAAATATTTGAATTGTTCAATTACACACTGAAATGTAAATTAAAAAAACCAATCGATATCACCTTCATCATTCTAAAGTGATTCTAAATTTTTCCATGTGGAGTGTCTGAATGTATACGGATAAATTATATTTAATAAAATGTAATTTTAAATAACAAGCATGTAAATAATGAAATAACAAAACATGATGTTGAAATAACTAATTCCAAAAACAAAAACATGTAACCAACTTCAATTGATCACCGATTGATAGCTATTGTCTGTGATTTTCATACAGTTACCTAATTACCTGTAGCAGAGACCAAAAAAATAATGTAGACTACCTACCAATGCTCATACAAACTTCTGTATTGAAAATTCTGTATTGTTGATAGATAATATAATAGGCTTTGTTGTATAGCCCGAACAATTTTCTACCAGACGATAAAACCAAATAATTCAATTTAAATCGTTTGTAAAACCAAAGGAAAATTGTATATATTTTTTGAAGTGTTAGGTAAGTCATATTTAGCCTTTTCATTCTAATACTTGCCTTCTCAGGCTTGGCGCAGTGGATTGGATGGTAGTTATGTAACTAGAGGTGTATGTGTGTCTATACGCTGTTGTCGATAGATGGCGTGGTGTTAACGCATTGTTATTTTTGGTCTCTGCTTGTAGGTATTTTGTTGTGACAAGTAACTCGTAGGTAATTGGGTATCGTCGTTATACCATAGATTACTAATATACTCCGTGTTATACTTGCGCTGTCCGTGTAGCAATTGACAAGTTCCGTGTCTCTCTAGTAAAATGTGTAAACATATTCTTACAAAATAAATCATCCAATTTACTTTTAAATTACACACTAGCGCTTATCATTTCGGAGTTACCTATACATGAACGAAAAACATAGCATACAGACAATGTATGCGTGGAATGGAAAACCTTCTCCTTTATTTAAAAAAGCAAATGGTTCGGTTACAAAAATCTCTTGGTAGCTTATGGAATAGATTGGTACATAATAATTATCATAGTAAGACACCCCGCAGTAAGCGAGTACCTACTTACTTAAATACTTAGATAATAAATACCTATAAGTGATTATTGTAAAGAGCAAGCAGGTGCCATCACCGCGCCAACCCCCATGCCACCGTCACCGTCGTTGTCAAACGAGATATATGTTGACTGACAGTTGGGGCAGCGACAGTTGTCAGACAGCGAGCATAGCCCCCGCGCGGTCGCCACGGCTTGCCATTTGCCGACTTGCCCTCTTTTGTTAAGAAGGTGCTGTGGGCATAAATATTGTAAGTTGTAGGTAGGCACCTAACAAGAAAAAGTACCCTATTTCGAAAATTAGGCAGCGTCTTTCGCTTTTTCAGGCAATTCCATCTAATTCTTGGACATGAATAATCTTGATACTTCGGCAAAATATTTCGTAAACAATAAATAACTCACTATTTCAAAATAACAACACCAATACAATTTAGCCTCGGTTAATTTCGTCGCTGTACTCCGTATCTTCAACGAGATCTTCAATGAATTGACCTAAACAATCAGTTTCCATGTCGGAGACACGCATGTCGTAGCCGATGTCACCTTGATCCTACGATTTGTACCGGGTGTACAATCACAGTTTTACCAGTCATTCTTGCTGGATCGTTTGATAATAATATATAAAACTATGTACAAAATTATTCTCATGGCAAAAAATGACATGAATTATTGTACTGTCAACCCTGTCAACAGAACTGAAGGATAATAAAGCAACATGATATTTGTGCACAAAATCCATCAGATTTACAAAAAATGATTTTGTGGACTGCAGATTTTTTTTAAGCGAAAAGTTTTTTTCGGATGCCCAATGATTTTTTAAGCGAAAGCCAGAGGAGTAAATTGAGAAGAAACGTGAGAGTTAAACGCTTACAGAGAAGTCGAGTTAATAACCGCTAGACAACGCCGAGTCGTTGACTCTCACATAACATAAGCCATTGATGAAATTTGTAAACTTTCACAATGTACCTATGCAATTAATGTCATTTTTCTCCTCATAAATAAGAAATATTTGCCTAGAATAAAAGACTCAGATAAAAATGGGTGGGCTGTGTGTGTCGTCTATACGGTCGTAGGTATTTTTGCGGGACAACATCTCTGATGGATAAAGATAAAGCAGCTGCGCTGTCTTGTGACGTCTCCAAATTCGTCTTTCCAGCTTCGACTTTTGAGCTTTGATTTTTGACTATTGACTGATGATTTTATCACTTGTCACTTGTGTGACGTAAGTACGTAACATCTGTGAGGAGTGTGATTTACTGAGTGTACCTCAGACGAAATTTTTTTTCAACAAAATTAGAAAATTCTTGCATATCTGTATTCCACGAGTGTAAAGACTATGAATTCAGTTTTAGGACACATCCTTATACTAACTATATATGTATGTACATATAACCTACCTGAAAATGTAGGGGGGTAGAACTTCAACTTATGCAGGAAAAAATTGAGTCCGAGATATTCAATCACCTATCGAATTGCATAAGAAGATTTTGTCCAGCTCCCAGTCGGCTGTATAGCCTGTTACACATTCATAAATTTTGTTTACTAATTTTGTAGTTTTTTGACATTTGACAGGCGAATTTGACAGATACCTGTCACTATTTTAATTCCCCGTAAGCGTCTCTATTAGTGCAATATTTTGACGCAGGTTTCATTCTAATCGCATGACGAATTTACTCACAAAGCGTGCGAGAAGGTGTCAAAACATCCTTTACTCCATCCTCTCCACCTCCTCAGGGGTCTAAGGTATCGAGAAAAGGAAAATTTTGGTCCGAGATATTGAATTACTCTATCGAATTCCATAAGAACATTTTGTCCAGCTCTTACCCAGCCGGCTGTAGAGCCTGCTACACATTGGTCATTCTCGTCAATAAAATCCGTGCATGCCCCCCTGTAGTCAGAGAGACCTAATACGCTAAAAGACTGGACGTTATAACGTCAAAAAACTGATTTTCCAGAAATTTGCCTCAAATATTAATCCACATAGTTTTAATTTCCATTCTTAGATTCCCAATCGTGTACCATTGCCGTCACTTTCTTTTCATCTCTCGTTCGATTTGCATGGTTAATTTTTTTCGAAGTAGTAATTTCTAACAGACTCAGGTTAAATATGCTCTATTTTCACATCTACTGCGCTAAAGAATTAATATTTCTATTGCATTACGCAGGCTCCGACGGCCATTTCTGTCATTCCACCGTCGCCGTCGTTGTCAAAGGTGACATATGACGATTGACAGTCGGCGCAGCGACAACCGTTTGACAGCGAGCAGAGGCCGCGCGCGGTGGCCACTGCCTGCCATTTTCCAACAGATCCCTTGTTGTTGAGAATATTCTGTCAAATTCCAGAAAATGTTAATGATATAAAAAAATATAACGTATAGTGCAACAGAAAAGTCAATAAATTTTATGAGGGCGTTATATATCATTGATATAGCAACACAATTACAAACCGATACACTTACCTTTGCCTACCACGAACCCACCGCCATCTTAAAATTTCATACAAAGAACCCGCCGCGAACGTTACCGGAAGTACGAAGGTGATGCCAAGCTAGGTTTGTCAGCAAATGTCTATGTGGGGACTGGTACAAGCGTCTATTCTATGTGCAGCTGAAAAAAACTACAACTAATATAGACCGGCGAACTGACGACAGGGCGACGCAACAGTCGACTGCACATAGAATAGAGTGTTTAGATAATTGTAGGTATTGCCAGGAAGTGAACATATTTTTAGTTCACAAATAATTAATTTCTAGACTTTTCTGTTGCACTATATGTTGCAGCTTAATATCAAGAGCTGTCACTAGCTGACCAGCATTGAGTGTAGATCATTACCATTACATTATGTATACTACGACTATAATGACATCACTTGTAACGCCACGTTTGTACTTCGCATTATTGTTTTCCTGGATGCAGATAACAAGCAATAAACAAAGTCGCTAAATATTTGTCTCGATCACAAAATGAAAACGGATAGATTAACAAAGTAAATCAATTAATTGAGTTTATTTGATTTTACATGTATAAATAAATTAATTTAAGTGTTAATTGGTTAGGAGATGGGAACAGGAGAAGTATATTATAATAAATTAGGCCAGATATTCCATTATTTCACAAATATTAATCCAAACGGCTTGCAATATAATGTGCATAATATGTAGGTAATATAAGCAAAACAGTAGACGACTACAGATGATGAATGATAATGATAAATGACGAAATATAACAGAATAAATAGCCATAGAAGAAGAAACATCCAAAATAGTTAAAGGTAGGTAGGTATACAGAATTGTTCATGTACTTACATAATAGAAAAGTTCCGACAATGGTACAAGATTACGGAGAACTGACTAATTATTATGGATCATGAACGGACACAGATAGAATACGACCGAAGAAATGTAACGAATAACAGTACTCGGACGGAAATTCGAAGTTGTTTTTTATTTATTTTTTTATTGAGCCACCCAGAAGGTTACAAACATGCCCATGGACATTCCATTTTTAGCGGGGGTTACGAGTACCATGTCGGCATGACAGGTGCCTATTCACGCCCCTCTTGAAGGACTCGAGACTGTAACATGGAGGGAAATAGGGCAGGGAGAGCGTTCGAGAGTTTACCGGTTCTGTAGATGAAAGATCTACACGACCGATTGGTACACATCCGCGGTAGATCCATCGTGTATAGAAGATATCTTAAAACAGTAGAAGAAACAAAATAAAAGAATTACAACACCACCTAAACGTAGACAAAAGCAGAGATTGCATTAGGATCTAATACTTCCGTGCCGGCCAATCACAGTGGAAGTGTGTGACTTAATAACTCTCACATTTACATGAAATATCCGGAAAAAGAAGGCATGAACACACATAGTACTTATAACACAATTATTTTAACTGTGCATTTTGAGCTTTAAAAAAAGTTAGGTTAAAACTAAATAAAATGGTCATGAAAAGATGGAACGAGACTTAATGAACAGTGACGACGCGACGATACGAAAGTGCAGACCGTACTCATAGGCGTCGGTGGAGATGAGGAAATATGCGGGCAGGTGAATTGAACGCTGGGAGCGTTGATTTAACCTTACTTTTTTACAGGTCCAAGAGCACAGCTATAATAATTGTTTTATAAGATAATATGAATAGTAAGAAATATATAAAACACACAGGTAAAAAAATAGTGAATATAAAGAAAATATGTCATTTTGACATATTCATTAAAAAAAAGTAAAGTTTTAGCCTGCTAAAACTAGGTGCAGCCGGTAGCAGTTGGCTAAACTTAGGAGTACTTATTACTACTACTTATTCACGGCTAAAATTGGATATAGTCGGTTGCATTAGTTTAAAACTAGGTTAGGTAAGGTCAGTTCTTTGATTTATTGATTAAATACGATATTTCTAAGTTTAGCCAATTGATACCTTGTTTTAGCCGGCTAAATCTAGGTGTAACCGCACTTCGGCTATTAGCCGTAGATAACGTATACACAGCCAAAATAATGTTCAACGATCAGTGAAGTGCTATGCGGCTGATTGGATTACAGAAGTAGGTATAGATGATAATGATGTTTCGTGATCTGTATTTCTTGTTTATAGATTAAATTAACAATTCCACTTGAAAATTGAATTATTTGACTGAATAAGGTTAGTAATAAACGAAATTAGCAAATGTCCCTCAGCGGAGTCCTCTCAGTAAAATAATTAAAAACTCACCTCCAAAACCGTCGAATCTGGAGCGTTCCACATATCTAGCTCCATCTGCCATTTATCCATCTCCGTCTTGCTCGGTTTCTTCCCTTTTGTTTTCTTATACCACGGTAAAATCTCTCTCTTGCTCGGAGTCACCGGTTTTGACGCCTCTTCGACCGATGACACTAAGGCCATTGTCGACGTCTCGGTCTTGGAAGTGCTATCGAGGATTTTGGAGTTGAAGTCCTGGGATGTGGAAGCTTGGTACGACGGGGTCGGAGTGTCTAGTACTGAACGTTCGAGGCATGGTTCGAGGTCTTCGGCGTCTTGTAGTGTAGAGCTCGAGGAGTAGACCGAGTGAGTCTGTGGAGAAAATACCTATTGAAGAAAGTTAATGCATTTTTCAATAAAATTAATCACGGAAGGCTTTAATCTGTAATCACATTTCTGAGAACCGAGATTTGAACTTTATTTAACATGAACGGTCAATGATAAGGTCAAATCCCGCTGGTTAAATGTGAGCAAAATTATTAGCCACCCCCAAAGGAAAACTGTGTGTGGAAATAGATGGGTATATACACAAACACAACAATCAGTTGTTAAGTTATAAGTTTTGACTGGAGCTAGTTTCCTATGGCAATAGTCCAACTTCTGCTCAGCAGAAAAGTGTACATTATTTACCTTTGCCTGTGTCGACAGAGCGAACTGATCATTCAGCGAAAGACTAGAGTCGAGCAGCTGTGAGCTCAGATCGTTGCTGGTGGAAGGTGAGAGCTGGGAGAGGCTTATGTCCTCGGAATGCAGCGAGGTAGCCTCTATATTCATGGCTGAGTTCAGCCGGGCGAGTAGTGCGTTCACTTCTTCGTCCTGAGGTGAACCTGGATCTCGCGACACGACCTGAAGACGATAATAATATGAACACTAGAATGCCTGAAAATTAATGAAATATGAACATTTTGTCTAACCATAAACTTTATCAGGAAAATAAAAATATCTAATAATTATTCATCCTGACCAGGATTTGAACCTGGGCCTCCGACTATAACTGTCGGACCGTTTTTTGGGGCCTCATTTTTTAAATGGTGAATATACCACATGAGCCATCTAGATGTAACTCTAGAATAGGTAGATTTACGAAATAAATCTACCTAAATGCATAAACGTAGGTATTAATAAGCATAGACTTCACATCAAAGACGCTGGAACGGTCCCCACTAACATGGGCCATTCGGTCCATGTCACTTTGCCAGCCAGTCATTCGCAAGCGCGCAGTCGCATCGGGCACATTTCACGTGGGGCGTGTGGGTGGGTCGCGCTCGCGTCGCGTGGGACTCAAACGACGCGGTAGCATTCCCCTACCGCTTGGCTGGGCACGCCACGGCCCCCGCTGTCACCCCGCTACCTTCCCGGATACCTTAGTAGTTGAAACACGATTTCTTTAAAATTTTGTTCCTAGTGCGTTCTGTATATATTTATTACCTCAATGGCTAAAATATCATCAAATCCGACCATTTTTAAAGGTCACAGACAAGCCAACCTACAACCACAGTCAGACACACAAACATTATATATGCGTCATAATCATAACACTCCAAATAACAACACTCTAAAAAATACAAAATATTTAGACGTTATTCCAGGTTCGAAGTTTCTACGTTAAACGAAATAGTTAAAATCAAGTTAAATTTTTTTGTGCATTTACAATTCTCTACATTCAATTTCGAACTTTTCTTAGATCCTATTAACTTACTATACTTACTATGTACCTACTTATAGACCGACTCATTAAAGATGAGCGTCGGAAGGAATGCGGAGACTTCGGAATGTGCCGCTTAAACCGGCAAAAACTCAGAAATCTACGTACCTACCCAAATATGTTTTAGTCAGACGCCTCTCCATAACATCTGCAGAGGGGTGGGGTACATCACACATTTATGTAGATTTGTGAGTTTTTGTCTGTTCTAGCGGCACATTTTTAATTATTACGTCAATATTGGACAATATTTAATTGCCATGTTGTAAAGTGGTTAAAAAGTATACCTTGATCCACTAGTGAAAAATAAATATCCTTTGCACCACTAGTGGAGCAGAGTGGCGAAAAAAGTATCTTTTGATCCATTAGTGGATCAAAGTGGCCGCGCCGTTAATTATAGGTAGTCTAATAGTCGAATAACAAGTGAATATATGAATAGAATTTTGGGAAAAAATAAGCAAATAAAGTTACCTAATTTTCATGTTGCATGTTTTTAGAGAATCCAATACCTACCTACATACTTACTCCTATTAGGTATTTGGTGGCACGCCTTGCGAGAGGCATGTGGTGGAAAATGGGTGATGGATTGTATGATAATGAATAGGCATCCGCTCCGCCCACCATAGCTACCTTATTTTCTGAAGGGGTAGAATTTGCCCTCACGCCGAATTTCCTCTCCGCACCACTCGGCCTCCTCCGCGAACCCTGCGACATTTCATTCAGAACGAATGAGTTCTCATTCATTCCTTTCAAAATGTTCTCATTGAAAGAAGTGACCCATTTTAGCGAAGAAAGCGACACTCGTTGACATTCGTGTCTTACACAAAACTTGTAAAAATGTAGGGAATATGTTAGATGTAGGTGTGTGCGTGTTTTCCGTCGTTCTAAGTGTAACAGGTAAGAATCTTCCTTTTCAGATGTACACTGGAAAGAGATTAAAGTCCGAAGTCACTTTTACTCTGTGGTCGGCGTCAATGTGACAGTGTGTAAGCGACCTCTTTTTTTTTCTATTTTTTTTTGCAGGCTTTTGTTACATTGGACCACGTCAGCCCCGTAAGACTTTAAATTGGTTCTACTCTCAACTTTAGAGACTTTTTCACAAATTTACAGAGGTCTACAGCCATAGGTGATTTTATGTCAAGAAGAATTTGGTGGAATTTAAGAAATGTGTTTTGATCGCTTGAGGTACATTTAGATAGCATATTTTGTCTCTCTCGTTCTTTTAGAACACATTCCACTAATATATATGTAAGCGACCTCGAATGATTATTTGTATCTATTGCCGGTGTAAAGCTTTCAGATGATAGCACTGCAGTACTACTACAACTTCAGTATGGCATTCTTACATTTTAATTCTTGTGCGTGCCAATAAAAATATACAGTCCTTTCGCCTGAAAGCTTTACACCGGAAATAGATACAAACTCGAGATCTGTTTCTGTCACATAGACGCCGACCATAGAGTAAAAGGGGACTTCGGAATTTTGTCTCTTTCCACTGTAATTACACGTTTGTACCACAGGAGAAAACGATAATTTTCGAGTTTTCCACACTCTAGTGTGGAAAACGATGGTCGAATAGTCAGACCATAGATTACTATAATATACTCCGGTCAGACGGTACATATTTTCGTGCGAGGATGGAGTAAGAATTGATGCAGTAATACTTCATTTCAATCTTTCAACTTTAGATAAGTTACATACAGTAAGAAGGTAATAAATACACAGTTTTCTGTTTTGTAGAAGGCGGATTTATTTCCTAAGGCAATCTCTTTCAGTCAACCTTTATACACTAAAACACATACGTATTGTTTGTGCATAGGCTTCCTTCAAGGTGTTTTCTACACCGTGGTGCATGCAATTATGCATAGAGATTTAAAAAAAATAATTTAAAATCCGGATAAACTGTGCGCATGCATACTGCAGGTATCGAACTAACGAACTCTCGAGTAAGAGGCACCGACCAGGCTACTTCGCAACTCAAAATGTTTATGTCGCTTATACAATATGTACACTATATTAAACAGATTAAAGATTAAATGATAAGATTTACGTGTAATGAAATTATATTAATACACATATTATATTATTTTTACTAATCATGTATTTGTATATTTTAATGATGATGAACATGATTAAAACAAGAAATAAGTATGCATCGGGAATGTAAACTAAGTCCATAGTCTTTTATCGCTGTTTCCTGTGTTTTTACGCGGGAAGTAGAGAAAAATATAGAGAAATTGACATGGTAGGAGTCTGTAATGTATTTACAGTCCTATCGTCTGAAAACGTTATACCGGACATACAGACAAATTCGAGATCTCTTTCTGTCATATTGTCGCCAACCATAGAGTAAGAGGGACTTTGGAATTTTCACTGAGAAAAATATTGGATTAAATGTGAGCCTACCAAAGTGTTTTCTTAAATTTACCAAGTGTGTGGTTGTTTTTATCAATCAATCTTATTGGTTCAACTAACTCGTTTGTTATTTCAACCATACACTTGGTCATTTTGACAAAGCTACTTAGTAAAGCAGCTTACATTTAACCAACAAAATTAGTTAATTTAAACTACTATTTTTCTCATTGTTGTCTCTTTCCACTGTAACGTTTTGTAAATACACCTGTTAAGTACACACAAGTGCAAGTAAAAAAATATAAAAGAAAAACAATTATCCATTAAATTACTACATATTAAAAATGTAGTTTGATGTCATGTCATCACTGTCAGATTTAAAAAAATATATACGCAAAACAGGTGTTAAATTAACTGAATTTAGTATTTATACAATAAATGAAGCCTTTTCAAAGACATTGTGTCAACAGAATCCCACCATAATAATATGTAATGGGTGGATTTTAGTCACAATTACGAGTAGTACCTACTTAGCACGAGCACTCAGCTTGTCACCCACAGGGTACGATATGTGGTGATAAAAAAGCTTTCTGCAAGATGGAACCTAAAAGACAATATACACTTAGACACATAAAATTCGCCGTTTTCACCGTAGGTACTCCGTCTCGTGTTGAAATCTATAGAACAAAACCGATGAAAAAGCCCAAAATATTCTTTCTTCCATAATCCCCCTTCCCTCATCCCCCTCCTCTTCTTCGCCTTCGCCAAACCCGCCACACTCTTGCGGAACACCCCTTTGTAGTCGAGAGGACTGCAAGATTCTCTAAATCGTTCTAGCGTCCCACTGCAAGGGTGTGGATGGGCTAAGGTGAACATTTTTCCTTATTCCTACAATCCACGGAACAACCAATCAATATAATCTTCAAATAGCGGGTTATACCCCAGTCACTTTACTGTGTAAAATATGGTGAACTTGCAAAAAATCATTAAATAGATTTTATTTCTTTTACCGATAATATATTCTATAAGCAATGTTAAATTATAAAGGTGTACCAAAAAAATTAAATTATTCTTTTTAAGTAATCACTTTTTGGCTCCTTTTTGTTAAAATAAATGGACCTTTCTTCTACTGATTCTACGAACTGATATTTGCCGTGTTAAATAAAAAAAATGAAGGCTATTAATAATAATTTTAATTAATGTAAGAAAATAAAATAAAAATTATTTAAAATTTTTGGTATAAGTTTGTAATTTAACATAGCACAATAGATAGGTTACATATAAAAAAGTAATATCGCTGTTATTAATTTTTGTATAACAATACGTAAATTGACTACACTACTCGTATTAATAGTCTTTCCCAGAATCATCAGTTCGCCTTCAAGCCGGACTGGGACCGGACCTCCTCGGGGGAAAGTGATTTCCGTCTTCTCGTCTTCTTTTTTAACTGGAATCGTGGCATATGGCGCGCGTCAGACTAACACAGGCATTCTAATATTTAAGGGGCTGCAAATACCATGACAGCCGGCTGCGCCTTCACATAGTGATTCTATGTAGGTATATATTTAACTATCAGACTGTAAATTGGCGGGAAAGTGGTAGAAGACAGGGCATTCCACAGGTTAGCAACCAAGGGCTGCGTTCAGTAAGACCAGGGGGTCTACAGTGCTATTATCACATGAGCGAGTGAAGAGACATCGCCACGATTTCAACCAATCAGACTGGCGG
>WYDE02016007.1:0-12978 GCA_009867175.2 Adela reaumurella | reverse complement strand
GCGCCACGACCATCTTAGTACAGCATCTACTGTTTCAGTCAGCCGCCAGTCTCTTAATTTTCCGCTCCAATCACAAAGTTTAGTTTACGATTCACTTGATCACTAGATATTTGACCCAAAATTCCATTAACTTGGTGCACTGGTTGTCACTTTTCTACCCTTTTTCCCACTTTACCTACACCTATGGGGGTAAACAGCACTGGGGAACACATTAAAACACAAATCAGACTTCGAAATATCCATAGAAAAAAGTTATTCCGAAAATTTTGAGGAGCGGAAAAATTTGTTGTCGGCTTTTCAAGCTACCCCTGTGGACTGTTTCTATAATTTAACAAAAATACATGTACAGCATGGTTTTTTTTTTGCTTTCTACAATTTTTGGTTATACGACTTTTGAATGTTTCCACAAAGCGCTTAGCCGCTCTATTTGTGGCAGCGAAGTAGGTAGAAGTAATTGTTGACGGGCTCCAGTGGTTTCACAAAAATCCCTAAACTCCACGCTTTTAAAAGTGGTTGCATTATCTATCAGTTACCAAGTGGAGGGGGTAGCAGTACCGCATATATAAGCTTAATGGTTTTATGAAATGTTATATTACTCATTTCGAATGCTTTGGGCCACTTGGACAATGCATCGTTGTTGTTAAGTCATATGTATAGTCTATACAGTATAGATATGTAGCTAGCTATAGGGTGCAGACTGTCAAGCGAATGTGGCTGACTGACCGTGAGTTCGTTATTAAATGTTGTGTCGTCGATGCTCTTTGGAATAATTAAGTCCCGAAGTAACCGAAACGACGCCTCTGCGAGCACGCTGATCAGGATCGCTTAGGCGACATCGGTAACTCCAGCGGTGGCAGAGGCTCCGACGAAAAGGGCGGACAGAAATGTCGCGTTTGCGGCTATACGAATCATCTCACAGAAAACTGTCGTTTTAAAACATACAGGTGTAAACGGTGTCAAAAGAAAGGTCACTTGAGGCGCATGTGTTTAAATTATGTGGAAGAACGTTGGTCAAGCTTCGGCAGCAGTGATGACGACGGGCAAACGGATATTGGTAATATACACAAACAAGTCCTTATCAACTCGGTATGCAGTCGAGACGATGATGCAAGCTTAACGGCGGTCAAGGTTCAGGGACTCCCGTTACAGTTCGAACCGATAGCGGGGCACGAGTGAGCACAATCTCAGATATAATTTACAATAAGCATTTTAAAACCGTTCCCATAGAGAAAAGCGATGTGACTTTAGTGGCATATTCGGGTGCAATAATTGAATGCGTGGGTAAACTGAAATTGCCGGTCACGTTTGAGTCTCAGACTAGCAGCCTAGACATATATGTAATTAAGAATGTAAGGACGTGTTTGCTTGGCCGAAATTTTATTCGCGCGTTTAATCTCACGATTGGGCCGATTCATAAATGTGAGTCTATTCTTCAGGGCCATATGGTATGTGCTGATTCGTATCTTTCCTTTTTGCCTTCGATCCACTTAGCCAGAACAAATCTTCCACCCAACAACATCCAAGGACGGAGAAAGAGCAGATCCTCCAGCCCCGCCAAACACCTCCACTCCAACCGGCACCTTCAAGACAGGACAAACCTTGACAGCAAAGGATTGGCTGGACAAACTGACAGAGGCGAAGCAGAAGAAATTCTCAGATATCCTGGAAGATTTATCAACCGTGTCCCAAAAGGGATTCCCTAAGAGTGTACAAGACTTCCTGAATGCTTACGAGACAACAGTTACCTTGATGGAAAAGGATCGCGTTATGTTCGCTCTCACAGGTTACCTATCTCTGATGCTCATGAGGGCCTGTGTCAAAGACCAGACACAATTGTCTGGAGCGTTCCTTAAAAAGCAAATCAGGACTAACCTTCCTCAGCTAGTCGGGGAACTCCCCGGCTCAAA
Source organism: Adela reaumurella (assembly GCA_009867175.2). Classification (NCBI taxonomy): domain Eukaryota; kingdom Metazoa; phylum Arthropoda; class Insecta; order Lepidoptera; family Adelidae; genus Adela; species Adela reaumurella. The sequence goes on along the minus strand of WYDE02016007.1, from coordinate 11,071 downwards.
CTTCTCTCCCTCTTGTTCCGACTGTATTTCCAAATGTGTGGCGTCATTTGTGAAGGGGTCTGAAAGCACTTCGAGAATCTTCTCAGTTATAGTAAACCGATATATTGAAGCCTCCCAGTCAGACCTATCCCAAAATGAAGTGTTAGGCTTTCTTAACGTCTCTGTCCTGACTCATACATCAAACAATGGAATAGGGTTACTTTCCCTAATTGAACAGAGTGCCTTAATATTGGACCGTACTGTGGAAACAATTTACAAGCTAACGTTCTTCGGCCGCACACAAGGAAGGTGGGAGACGGTGTGGGAATTTATGTTAACCTATATGAAGAAGGGGAGCCCCGAATACGGCTTCCACTGGGCGAGGGTTATCAATGACGCTTACTTCAAAAATCTATCTCCCAGAGCTAATGTATTTTTATGTGTAATCTTGGCGGCTATAGTTGAAACGGCACAAGACGAGGGAGTTTGGGAGGCTAAGTGGATCGAAGGCAAAAAGGAAAGATACGAATCAGCAATCCAGATAGGCAAAACCATAGTAACAATGTGCCAACCCAGCCTAGACGAGCTGGAGGGAATCAATGAGTCCGCTAAAGTTCTATCAAGAGCCCGACAAACTCCTCACTTCACAACATCAGGGATTGACCTAGGAGAAGATGCTTTCGACTGATTTTGATTAAGAAAAAAAAAAACGAAGTGACGTCACCGTCGCAGACATGCGACGGAGGAAGTGCAGTGTCCGGTGATGACACTGGTGCGGGCGACACCTCGGGGCCGAATCCGACTTCGCCTGCTCCGCGTCTAACGCCGAACGTAAGACGGTCAGAGAGACTTCAAAAACGCATTAATTATAAGTAATTAAGTTTCCTATCTCTGTTCTAGTAGGTATGTGCTTATGTAGGTTTTAGTGAATAGTTAGTGTTTGTTTTTAAATTCTAAGTACCTAATTAAGTTCCTATCTCAGTTCTAGTAGGTACGTGCTTATGTAGCTTTTAGTGAACAGTTTAGTGTGTGTTTTGTTTACTCCTGGTGTGGGCTTGAAATATTGGTGGAGGGATGATATGTATAGTATATACATTATAGATACGTAGCTAGCTATAGGGTGCGAACTGTCAAGCGATGTGGCTGACTGACGGTCAGTTCGTTATTAAACTCGAATCAAAAAGCATGTGTCGTTTGTGTTAGTGCTCCCTCCAAATACCTAACAATTACATTATTTTATAAGTGGGTAACCTAATCCATAATGTTTCAACGTTGCGAGCAACATCATGACGAACACAATCAAAGGCCTTGGGCACATCACAAAATATTCGGCCAGATTTCTATGATCCATTCGAGATTTTTAATTGTTTAGACCGTTTGTCTAAACATCTGTTTCTCTTGCTTTCACTCACACATGAAATAGGAGACTTATCGCTGACAATATAAAATAATAATTTAATTTTTCATTAACTCACTTTCCGATAGCTGACAGAAGATAGATGACGTTGTTCTCGTGTCCCCTCTTCATGAGCCCCACGTTGGTGCAGGACTTGTGGAGGCTCCTCCTGAGAATAGCCTGCAGTAGTGCGTGGGGTGCCAGCTCGATCACTACCGCGCGCTCCGGGATCGACTCCAGAGCTTCCGCGAACAGAACGGGCGAGAGCAGGTTGTTCACCATGTATGCCGCGTCGCTCAGCTTAGCTGGGGATACAGAGATTTTCTCATACAAGGATTACCCAATCCCGTTCCATTCACTACTTGGGCCTAGTGAAGATCAACTTTATGGCAATAAAAACTCAACGCGATCGGATGCATATTTCTCCCTGAGGATGGAGAAACGGATCAATTTGGATCTCCCAGGCTTGGAGCAGGTGATGATGAACTTTATGTGACTTGAACACTCACCGATATTGGATTCCCACTTGTCTTTGGGGATGGAGGAGCTGATCCACTTAGAGCTCCTGGGCTTGGGGCTGGTGATGATGGCCTCGAGGGACTTTTCGAGTTTGGGCGCCACGTCCGCGATGTACTTGGAGTGGAACGCAAAGCCGGAGCTTTTGACGCTTTTGGCGAACACGTTCTTGCTCTGAAGCTCCGACACGAACTTCTCGATAGCGGGAATCGGCCCTGAAATCTGCGCAGAGACGATAGGTACTGTAAATAATTCATGAATTTAAAAAAACTAGCGACCTCTATAATTTTAGTATCGAAAAAAGGTGAAACTAATTTTGAAAACACTAATTTAAAAAATAGTGCCATCAAGTGGTGTATAGTGCTATTTATGTCAGGTATTCTGAGGCACCTCGTCACGCCCTCTAAAATTTTAGTCGCGGCCAAGGTTAGAACTAATTTCGAAAAGAGCGCCACCGAGCTGTGTATAGTGGAACAAATGTCTGGAATTCTGAAACACCTACTAGCGCCCTGTAGTGGTATGTAGCACCTACCGTATGCATTGTATCCTCTCATCTCGACGTAATGGCGAGTTTTGCCTCAATATTCTTGATTCGTGCTTTAAGAGTCCAGGAAACTTCGGGCATTTTCCGACACTTTCTGGCATAATATTAATATATAATGTGTGTAATATATTTTATTGATTATTTATGATTCCTGAATCATACTTCAGCTTCTCTAGCGAGATCACAAGTCGGGTGGGGCGGGTGGAGTGAATGTGCACTGAGCCACTGGTCGAGGTAATTCTCAAAGTATTCTCAATTCTCAAAGACGAGTAGTAACACGTTACTGGTTTTCAGTTAAATCATTCATTCAAATCATTCAATTCAGTTAAACGGTCTCGTCGAAGCTTTGATTAGACATATTAGGTATGTTTATATTGTTAAACCGTTCCCGTGCACTATCCGACAAATCCCGGCAGAGGTTTTTCACGTATTTACCATGTCAGCCTCCTCAAGATTGTCTTTTCCTCCTCGTTTATGAGTACGTTCAACAACCAGGGGTCTGGGGTACTCGTACAATCCTTCCATCAGATTGATATGGAATCTGGGGCGGAATATTAGCCGCTCTCGAGTCTGGATGTTGTTGAATTTATTTTTCCCTAATTAGTTTATGATTCAATGGTTTTCCCAGGTATGGGTAATTGATAAAATACTGTGTCTTGGAGTTCAGCATCGCGGGTAATTTCTTTTGTTCTGAGTCTAGAGAAGTGGCAATCTCCGGACCGGAGTAGAGTTAGGTTTTTGCGGAGGTCGTCAAGTGATTGGGGATACTCTAAATCCACTTCGGGCATGTAGTCGGTGGGGAAATTTATGCGAATTCTAACGCATTCGTTGATGTTATTGTCATCGATGATATACGCTTTCTTGTTTTCGGTTTCAACCTATGCCGTGGCCCTCATTGGATTTTAGTTGATGATGTTCACTTAAAAATCCGTGAATCCATCCGGAATCCCGATCTGGATCTCCTCAATGTCCCACAGTATTATGTATTTGTATTGTAAAAAAAAAGTAGTATTGTAAAAAAGTATTCACTTTGACGCATGTCGTTTTCTTCAGCGTTCTCTTAATGATTGATGTGAAGAAGTGTTCGGCGTTAGTTAGGAAGTTTAGCGCATCTCCATACGTCAGGTTGATTATGACATCGGTCAGAACGCGACTTTTGAACGCCGATCGCAGATCCTTCCACACCGACCGCTTGCTGAGTTTCTGCTGGCGCGGTCGCTGCTCCCCCAAAAGATGTCATAATGTTTAATATGACACATTTAATATTTATCATTCAACACTTTACGGCCATGTCGTATCTGACAAAGTTACTTGAGAGGTACAAGTCAGTTCATTTGAATATTATATTTAATGAAGCATTAATTCAATTCGCCTTTCGATTATAAAATTTTTTATTAATTGGCTACGTCAGAAATGCTCAAGAGTCATTTCAAATTACATGAAATATTTATAAAATGACCCCCGCAGACTTTCCGCATTTTTTCAAGCTATAGGTCTAAACCTACATGACAACTCGCCGACAATCGTCTCACACTGCCTTTTCAGGTATGCAGATGCATCCGGTTGTGCTTGTAGAATATGAAAATCTCGCATTTGTTAAGTCACGTGCTTAATCAATTTTACGATGGGGTCTGGTTGGGGATTGTCTTTTAAAATGTTTTAAGTCGTTGAACGATTAGTAGTGCTGAACTTTTTCCACTTTGTCTTTGTTTTTCCATGCTCGCCAGAGTCATCCCGTTTATTAACATTGTAGTACCATTGACCCGCTTTTTATATATTAAATTTTTTCCTTGTCCTTTTGTTGTTCGTACTTCGCTGGACCCTTTCAGCTTCCTGTTTTCTTTCAAAAAAATCTTCGCTTGTCCTTTTAGTTTTTGTATTTGAAGGCCGCATGCGCCTACACTTGCTTAACTTGTAGAGTGATAATAATTTTTATGAAAATATTACGCAGGTATATGATCATTCGGTGAAGTTAAAAGGAACCCCTAGGCTTTTTGGTAATTTTCATTATTATTTTGTACTATAAATTCTGTGATACACTGATATTTACTTGCTTCTGTTTCTGTGATACTTTACGAATTATACTATATATTAATAATTGTATTATATTATAGAAATCATTTTGCATAAAGATTTCTTACATGGTTTACGCAGAGTCATAGTATGCATTTATAACCATTACATTGTGCAATGTAGTTATCCTAGAAAATACCCAATTGGCTGAACGAGGCCAGCCCTATCGCCCCCTGACAAAACACCGATCCTCTAGCACAACCCCAGCCCCTGGCACAAAACCAGTCCCCTGGTACATTCTCCTGACATATTCCCCTGGCACAAAGTTTTTTCCCTGACACAACGTCAGTCCCCTGGCATACGTTTGTGCAGAGTTTCTCCCCTAATATACTTTTTTACCTGGCACTTCTCCTGGCGCAACTACTTTCACCAGGTGCTTTCCCCCTTGGCAAAACGTTTTCCCCCTGGCATAGCGTCAGTCCCTTATCACATTTCCCTGGTACAACGTCCATTCCCCTGGCGCAGCATTTTTAAGCCCTGGCGAATTCCCTGGCGTAACTTATTTAACCTGGCACGTTCCCCAGGCACAAAGTTTTTTCCCTGACACAACGTCAGTCCCCTGGCTTATTCTCCTGGCGCAACTTATTTCTCTTGGCAAATTCCCCTGGCACAACGTTTTTCCCCTGGCATAACGTCAGGCTCCTGGCACATTCCCCCGGCGCTGCGTCTTTCCCCAGGTACATTCCCCTGACAAAGCGTTTTAACCTGACATGAGGTCAGTCCCCTGGCACAATTTTTTCCCTTGGCATAACGTCAGTCTACTGGCACATTGCCCTAGTGCAATATCTTTCTCCTGGCATATTGCCCTGGTACAACGTCAGTCCCCGGGCACATTCCCCTGACACAACGCTTTTCACCTGGTACAACGTCAGTCCACTGGCACATTCCGCTGACGCAACGCTTTACCCCTGGTACATTCCGCTGGTACAGTGTTTTTCCCATGGCATAATGTCAGTCCCCTGCCGCTTCCCTTGGCGCAGCTTCATTCCCCTGGCATATTCCATTTTCATAACGTCAATCTCCTGGCGAATCTCCCTTGCGCAACTTCTTTCCCCTGGCACATTCCGCTGGCACAATATGTTTCCCCTGGCATCACGTTAGTTTCCTGGCACTATGTCAGTCCCCTTGCAGTACGTCTTTCTAATGGGACACTGTCAGCTCCCTGGCACAATATCAGTCCCCTGGCACAATGTCAGTCCCCTGGCACAATGTTATTAGAGTAGAGATATTTATTTCGAGTAGAAACTTCATGGGTCTACGACCAATGGTTTCCGACATATTCCCAAACTCAGTCGACCACTGGTGGGATAGAAGAGCTAGTTTTATTTTAAATTAGTTCCCTCTTTTTTCACTACTAAAACCACAGAGGGCGCCACTAGTCGAGTTAGAATCTCTAACATTGGTTCTAACCGACATATGTCCCTATTGAACCACATTAGTTCCACTGTAACCTGCTAGGTGACGCTATTCCATCATTATTATTTCTAACTAAGACGAGAGGCTACAATACGGTAGGCGCTACCGACCACTAGAGGGCGCTAAAAGGTGGTTAAAAATTCCTGATATTATTTTCACTACACACAGCTAGTTAGCGCTGTTTTAGAAATTAGTTCCAACTTTGTCCGCTACGAAAATGGGGGGTGTACAGGTACATCAGAATGCCTGACATAAGTTCCACTACACACCACATGATGGCGCTATTTTCAAAATTAGTGTTTTAGAAATTGATTCCACCTTTTCCCGCTACTAAAATTATAGAGGGCGCTAGTAGGTGGTTCAGAATCACTGACATTAGTTCCACTACACATCACTTGATGGCGCTGTTTTCGAAATTAGTGCGGGTTTTTTAAATGAGTTCAAACTTTTTTCGCTACTAAAAGTGTTGAGAGCCTTAGTTGGTGGCTCAGAATATCTGACATTAGTTCCACTAAACACCGCTTGATGGCGCTGTTTTCGAAACAAGTTCCAACTTTTGCCGATACTAAATTTTTATAAGTCTCTATTAGGTGGCCCAGAATCCCTGACATTAGTTCAACTTCACACCGCTTGGTGGTGCTGTTTCCTAGATTAGTTTCAAGTTTGGCCGGTACAAATATGATGGAAGAGGGCGCCACTGTGGCGCAGAACCGCCACAGCTATAACACCTGAACCACGATCAATCGATATTCAACTCCGAGAGATGTCCGCGTCAGCTACCGGTCGGCATCGCCGGACCGGCGGCGTACGGGGCGGCGCAGACACTCGCCTCACAAGGTCGGGTCGGGCCGCAGTGTCTGACTGATTTATAGGTGCATGCGAGGATCGACAGCGCCCGCGGCGGCCGTCTCCACATCGCACCCGCGTGCGCGCTCCAATCCTAGTCTGGATTATGCGCAGACGTCACTCGATTGATTACGATACCAGTAATGTGCGTTTGGTATGGAATACTAACGGAAGTGTTAAAATGAACCGCGATAATCTAAAAACATTGATAATGCCATTGGTACTATATTAGATTTCCCGCTAATTTGAAACTGGCATGTAGGTGAACCTTTTAATCATATGAATAGTGGAGAAACTGGAGTGTCCTTCGATAAGATAAGACCCAAATATGACCCAACGTCTCCCTTGGGACAACTTAGAGGAAGACGACTAGATTAATTCAGATAAATGCCTGTAGAACTAGCGGTGGAGTATTGTAGTCGGATATTAAGATGAAGAGGACGTACGGTGACGTTGTCTGCGGAGTTGTGACATGCGAGCACGATCTCAGGCGGGCAGCGTGCCTTGCACTCCTCCCACGACAAACCGACGGCGGCCATGGCGCCCGGCGCCACCTCAGAGTCAAGTACGCTGCGCCCGCGCCAGTACGCCGTCAGCACCGTTTGTTCCGCCGTCAGGGTGTCGTCAGCGTACGCGCATCCTGGCGCAGTCAGACTACTCTTTAGTATTTACTGCAGTGCTAGCTCGCAGGGTGCGCATGAATTCCCCGGTAATACTCACCAACTTCCCCGGCGGAATGTCCGACGATGCCGTCGGGCCGCACGCCCAGCGCGCGCAGCACGTCCACGAGCGCCACCTGCACGGCCGCGATGGACACGAAGGAGTTGACGATGTGCTCGAAGATCTTCTCGTCGCCGTGCGTGAGCACGTGCAGCAGGTCGACGCCGTGCGGCTCGAGCGCGGTCGCGCAGCGCTCGACGCTCTCGCGGAATACGGGCAGCTGCATCAGCTCCTTGGCCATGCCGGGCCACTGCGAGCCCATGCCCGAGAACACGAACCACACCGGCCGCGGCTCCGGCTCCACCTCCTGTCCGTATCAACGTTTCTATTTAATACCGATTCTTTATTCTTGATTTGAAATTAATAACATTTTATTATATTTTTTATTTATTTTTTACGGAGTGGCTATTGGTACGACAATCGTATCGCGCTTGTAGGTCCGTCTACTATTTGACGTATCAGCGACTTGTCACTATCAATTTCACGCCACTCACGTACTCATTCGCACACCTTCAGGCACGTGCAACTTGAGACATTTTGAAAGGAAAACGTACACGGACGACAGGCCCCGTCCTCCGTAATAAGATGCAGATACCGTGCGAGCTATGGAGGCTTGCCGGTCGCCTTAAGGCGAACTGCCTCAGCAGCCACACTCTCGCATTGGTGCCTGCACAGTCTTATGTAAGGGCGGCGGGGCTGTCCTATCCTACCACAATACCGGAGATAAGGCGGAAGGTATTGCACATAACCTCAAAAGTTTTACTTAATAAATAATTGAACATAACCTCCAAATAACGAAAAACTAAAAATAACTTATAAAATAACTGACCATCCATATTTAAACAATTCATTAAAATAAATACTTTTAAAAACCTGTGTTGAAGTATGATAACTGGTTTTAGTTGGTTATTCAAGAAAGACTTTATTGACCACGTATACTGTGTTGCACTTAGAAGCTGTGTCCTTTATGCGATAGTGAGTGAGAATCAATAGTCTACTCACTGTCGTTAAGGTAATATGACAGTTGGCAGCGGTCGATGGGCTTTACTAAGATGACGTAAAATCTTCGTGACTCGGAATAAAACAGACTGTATCTAAGAAAAACAAACCAACAACATCTCACTCTATATGCTCTCCATTCCGTCGTTTGTAAAAAACTGCCTGTTGGAAGTGTCTTAGCTCTTACTTCAAGGCAAAATGATGCAACTACAAAGATTATGTCAGTATCATGGTCGATCAGATCGAGACGATCAGTATCATGGTCTATATCTACCGAGGTCACATGCCGTCGGCGAGGTCATCCATGACTCATCGAAGGACCGATCGACCATTTACGAACAAATTTATGAGTTTTTAATCTTTATTTGCAATAACATTTGACAATAAGTCAGACCTTAAGATTAACCAGCATTATTTGCTGACCGACCTTGACAAATTGAAGAGATCTTCATCGCACCTACGTTATAAATGGGTATCGATGGACATTTAGATTAAATCCTAGCCATCGACAGGCACATAGACGCAGTCGACTGACGATATCCCGCTGTGCCATCGAGGCGATCGCTTGTTGTCGACACTCACCGCAATTTCGCTGACAACACTGTCGCCGAGCACGGCGTAGCCTCTGGCCGAATGTCCGGGAATGTTGAGCGTGTGGATGCGGTCGAGCAGGGCGTGCAGCTCGGCGTCATGCGGATTCTGCTTGCCCGCGCTCAGCATCGCCTCCACGGCGACGTCGGTGCGCCCGGAGGCGAGGAGCAGGCGCGGCAAACGGTACTGTGCTCGCGCGGCTCGCCCGCCCGGGTGCGACTCGAGGATCACGTGCGCGTTCGCTCCGCCGAAGCCAAACGCGCTGACGGCGACGAGACCCCCGTTCCACTGCGTGTTGCGGTCCACCACCTGCGGGGGGATTATTGTTATAAAGGTGTTCTTGCCCGCTGTACGCTACGTTATAAAATTATAGATTTGTGTGGATATATTCTTTCAGAGTACTATATGTTTATTGACTGTCCAATTAATTTAAGAATGGCGTCACTTAAATATTAAACTAACCTACCTACAAAACAATGCTAAAACCTAAATAAAATATGCATAAACTATTGCAGGGAAAAAGTAAGTATCGCGATTTAGTGACTTAACTAGTCTAGACTTAACTATCGCCTCCGGTTTAATGAAACGCACTAATTCACGACATGCTGTACAACTTGCATAATACAACGAACAGTCTGACAGCTCCAGGGTGGCCTCGTAGTATCACATCACATAGCACAATACAAAACATGACTTAGGTAATTACAGAATGAAAAAAATAATTTTTTGAGATAAGTTCAGAATTTGCATTACACCGAATTCTCACATATTGTGTTTTTGACAGTTGCTGTTTTTCTCTTCCGTAACATACCAGTAAATTGTGCTAATAAGCAATAGATTGTTGGAAGACGCCTAAGACGTCCGTATCCCCTTCCCACCTACCCACGGCCCCCGGTAATGCAGCCACACGTTTGATATTTATGATGCAGCAACGCCGCCGCGATTTCTATATTTCTACTTCAAAAACAAATTAAAGTGCTAAACGTTACAGAGTCTGTTCGCTCCAAATCACAAACAGCGCCGGGTACTACCGCTCTCCTCACCTGTCAAAGGTATGGTCAATCTCGGACCAATTAGTTCCGACCAGGACAAATCCGGTTGGGTTCTGAACTCCCAGTGCAATTTCAAAATTATACAAACCACAGATTGTGGGTACAATTACCTACCGTAAGGTGGAAGGAGGGCCGTGAGCGGGCCCCCTCATCGAGTACCCTAACCTATCTAATTGGCCAAAAGGATAAAGATTTGATACTAGAAGAACGGGGTTGCGCTTATCGATACGCCGACTGTCCGACGGTTTCCGACCGGATCCGGACCCTAGTGTCTCCCAGGATCAGACCTGGTCCCGCGCCACTGGTATCCACTCTCATTATCGCCTTCACACGCCCTTGACGAAAGGTAGGTCACTCACTTACCCGGGCACAGACACTTGGCTCCGTTTTTAGAGTGGGGCCGCAGTAATTTGGTCGAGTACAATGCTTCCAAGACTCAAGTTTGTACGTTCAGTGCAAAGAGAACTGCGTTCTCACCAGTTCCTTCTTTCCAAGGCACTTCACTCAAATTAAGCGACCACCTAGAAGTCCTCGGAGTCGAAATGTCGCATGTTCCGCCGCCACATCGATGGTAAGGAAGGCCAAGCTGGCTTCTAAAAAGTTGGGTGTACTTAATAAGGTGCGACGGTACTTCATTCCGGTGGGACTTAGCGTTCCCCGTGTACCTATATTACCTAACTAAGAAAGAAAGAAAGTCTTTATTGCCAAAATTGAGTATTGTCGTAGTAACAATCATATTTAAATCTATGTGCGTTTACTACAATATTGGCAACTCGCACATAAAAAAAAATAATTTTCTGACTCCTAAACTAGCTTGTTAGCTGTGCTATAGGAGACAGTGTGTATTTCATTTTGTTCCATAGTGTGCGGCGAGATCATGATAATAAATATAAATAACCTATTTCATAAATTAATTAATTCTACTTTTTTATATAATAC
>WYDE02015896.1:0-12978 GCA_009867175.2 Adela reaumurella | reverse complement strand
TGAAAATCTGACGAATTGCAAATCTGACCATTTGAAAGTCTGACGATTTGAAAATCTGACCAAATGCCAACAAAGGCGTAAAATTAACCACGGAAATTTTCAATTACACCCTAAAGTTATAGCATATAGACACGCATCGACCCTTCTGTCATTATGAAATTAAATTTGGTCATATTTTAGAAAGCACTGGTCGTAGACCCATCATGTTGGTCATCAAAGTAAAAGACTCATGGAGATAATGTCGACATTAGGCAATATTCGAGTAATAATGATAACTATGATAAGACGTGTTAATGTTATGGATCAGAGATCGTGTTGCAACGTTCCCACTTGTTTTTAATTAAACTAAAATGTATGCCTTTTTTGTAGGGAATTTTATGTAGATTACTTAAGTATAAGAGCAGGTTTTGCTAGAGGCCACAGTTGAGTTAGCCAAAATTGGCTTTTACACGAGTTATTTCTGTTATTTTTCTTTCATTGGACGGGCTACAAAGAGTTAAATAAAACACAGGCACAAATAATATTTTAAGTTTTTTAATCACCAATTTTTTTTTTATTTTGGTAGCAGTTTACAAAATAATCTGACATTACACAACAAACGGATGAAATTTCCATAAAATGAAGTCAAAATCACCTAATTACGTAATTATGTAATCGTAACCTAACAAACTCAAAATTAACAATGTGCTAGGGAATGTTTGTAATTTCACAAGTACTTTCGTCGGAGTATAATTTCTCCAAAATTTTTCCCGACAAAAAATATGTTTCCATATATTTTGGCGCTGAAACTCTTCCATCTAACACGTACATACATTTTCTTATTTACAATACATTGTGAACATAATACAGAATATTACTACCATAGAATAATACGTTCACGGCCATATACTAAAACATTTTCGCCGACATCCAGTCGTCATTACTCAAATCAGCTGCCACTGTATCGAGCCCCAAGTGATCGACATCAACCATTCATTAATATTTGTTTTGTTTGCAGGAGAAAAAAATTAATACAGTGCGATTCAAAATAATTTTAACTTTAATCAAACATTAAATAAAAATGTCGAACTTTAAATCAAATTCAAAAACAAACCAAAATTGCTACTTCAGTTTCGAGATCTCGCAGGTCCAACGAACACCGGAAAGACAAAAACAACTCGTGTCGACAATCGTTGCTAATATTCGCTACAGCTACATCGCAATTAACATATTATCTTCGACTATGGACATTAAAATTACCGATTACTTTTTTCAACTCCCTTTCCAAACGCACGAAGTCGACAATACAAATTTTCACTAGGTTCGGTCGCCGCCTCTAGGCGGGGACGCTAAATTCGCTACATAAAAACGAACCTTTGATCGCTATTTACACGCGAGCCCGGGGACTCCTTTCGGCTTTCAGACCCCACTTCCGATATCCAACTTCGTGCTGTGGAATTTTTTATATAAACTTTTTCCGAGCTCTCTCGAAGATCGCTGCGATACATTTTTTTTTATGAAAAACAATAAAAACTTTACGATCAAATTGTCTTTCAATTATTTACACGTAAGATCGTCAGTAAAAGGAATCGTCATTACATGAGACAGCTTCGGGTGCCAACTGTGTCGAACCCTCTATAGCTCAGGATTCTTGCGGGAGTATTACATACGTCTAACGCTAACACTTTTACCTTCATTTATTGACTAGAGACAAAAACGTGTTTCACTTCTCAAAATGGATAGACTTATTAATATTATGTACAATATTTGTTTACTCTAAAAATATCCTTTTACCCTAGAATAACGACAGACTCAGTACTGACACTAAGACCGCCTCAATACTTTGAACATTTAACCTCCAAGGTCAAAACTGGTCTTCTACGACTGCCGAAATGACAGCTGTCAAAGTGGCGTGCCGTCGTACCGGCGCTGCACACGCAGAACGCTTTGCTCGAGGCGGATCATGCAAAGAAAATTCGCTAAAAACAACATCAAAAATTATATGGAGAAGGCACCGCAATGAGACAAAAAAATATGCATTATTTTAAATTGGCACCTGAGATCTTGGTTTTTTTTTATAAAAAAATTCTCAAGCTAAAAACGTACTAGTCGTGTGAAGTCACCTCGAAGCGAAGTCGGTCTGAGCTTTTTCTCGTTTAAATCGGTGCGAGCGACGTACCGTAAAAGCATCTCAAACAAAAGCGCCCTCTACGATAGTTTTACACAATTTGTGCTGTTTCTTGGAAGTGGAACATTATCACTATGGCATACTAATTTACACGCCGCACTAAATTTATAAAGACAAAAAAAAACTCTGAAATCCTAACAATGGCAACGAAACGGTATATTTTATACATCAGTCAAAAATATGCTAAGAACTTAAAATTTTAAAATTACAAACTCAAACAAAATTTTCACATATTGCCATAAACGCTACTAAGTAGATAGCCCGAATTCACTTAGATCTTACGCTACCGTTATATATAATACATTACAAATACACTATTTATAGCTTCTTAGGTATCTTACACAAAACAAAATGCAACAAACCGCTAGGAACAAATCAGCGGGGGCGGGAAAAATAACAAATACGGTCCAAGTCCGCTTTTCAGTCGTGGGGTGAAAAGTCCGGTTTCTTCCTCATTTTCTTGGGTCTGGCAGGCTCCGGGGAGCCGTTGCAGCAGTGGCATCCTCTCTTGACGACGCCTCGGTTGGACGCTCGTCTTCGGACTCCCGGGCTGTCGGGATCTCCCGCCCTGGTCTTGCCTCCCGTACTTCGCTCCGCCGTATCGCCTGCGATCGTCCTCTTAGCCGGGTAAGTCCTCACCGGGGGATGAGACTCCTCGTTGGAAGAGGCGCCGCTGCCGCAACGCTCTCGTCTCCGCGCCTCCTTGATGACAGAATCGAGTCTTATGCGTCCTAAACTCGAATCTGTCGAGTTAGTCTCGTCTAAAGATGGACTTTTGCAGCATTTGTCGCTATCGCTCGAGAAGTCGAGCGGCCGACGCGATTCCGACCGCTCCGATGTCGAATTCGACTCCCAAAATAACTCAACGTGTCTTTCGGGCGAAGAATTGTCGTCATCCGCGTCGCCTCCGATGGATTCTAAGGTCGCATCGCGGGAGCTGTCCTCGGCGACCATTTTGGCATCTTCTCCTGCGATGGCGTCCGTTTCATCCATTGAGAACCTCGAATCTCTCGGGTCCGTTCTCTCCGTGTGTTCATAGCCTACTCTCCTGATGACTTGCGTCGTATTGGCGTGTACGATTGCAGGTGCCGAATTCGATACGTGTAACTCTCTTGAATCTGTAAGAATGCTGTCAAATCTAGTCAAACCGTCCTCTTTAACTAGCACAGAAGCCAAATTTGACACGCCTATATTCGTTTGCGCAGTCGGAATGACGTTTATCATATTGTCTATGTCCGCGACAGAGTACTTAATCTGTTGGTGCTGCGCGCCGGTGTCTTCCGGTGCTACGTGTGATATGACGGTGTGGGGCGCCGTCATGAGGACGGTGGCCGTGTTGTGAGGGTGGAATATTGCAGAGGTTATGTGGCGTGTCTTCAGAGCGGCTATTGTGAAGGGTTGTACCTGGAGAAAAATAAAAAGGTTAGTGTGCAGTTTCATGAAAAATATATTTAGATAGCGATATTCATCTAGAGACGGATTTCAAGAGAGCAAACACTAAGAGTGTCAGTATTAGCAGGGTGATCCAATGTCGTCCAAAAAATGAAATGTCGCGCCGAGTCGTTCGAAAACTTATCCCTCATACAGAAGACATCCAAGATGTGTAAGCGAATAGAGTAATGATTATAGACATTTTACTCTATCCACTTAGTTGAAGCTAGCATAGTAGAGACTGGCATATTTTGTACTAGCTTTTACCCGCGGCTCCGCCCGCTGTATATACCCCTTCGCCGCTAGCCCCCGCCCATGCTCTCCCCGTCCCATATCCCTACCTTCGATATTGTCATAATCGTACTTAGCAAACGTTGAATTAGTCTTTCCATGGGGCTTTTTCGAGGCTATTAATTGTAACATTATAGGGAAATCGTCAGTGAGGTCTGTCGGACAAACAATTGAGGTTATGCCACAATTTGTTCTTATCATAAAGCGATCAAAGCGTTCTTATCATAAAGCGATCAAAGCAGGTATTCTGCCTTGTGGGTATGTTTATCTATCACCGAAAGAATTTTATATTCTACAAGTAAATTTAGGTATTGTTGTTGCGATTTCAGACAATTTAGATTTTCAGTCGCAAGTATATTAATATTCAGGTCGCCTGTTAGGATGGTAGTTGACCTGGCTTTAGTGTGTATTGATAACTAATATGCTATTGAGGGACTCCAGGAATGGACCTATGCTACGGTAGGTAAATAGCCACAATTACGGCCTATTGTAAGGTTGTTACTAATCAGTTAGCATGAATGCATGGGGGTTCACAGCATATGTTACTCAAGATATCTCTGACATATATAACAACCCCATAATTTTTTAAGTTTGTTATTTATTGTGTTGTATGAGTATCCTGTATTGTAGGATTTTTGGGAAGTATGTCGACGAGATCCAACTGTCAATTTCGTAAGCCGATATGTAGTCCGGGTAGCTCAGTTGGTGAGAGCATTGAGGGCTATACTCAAGGACGCGGGTTCGAGTCCCGCTTCGGACAACATGTTGGACAGTTATTTTTCTTTGTATTTTTCAAAGTTAATTTATCAGGTGCATCGACTGCAGCGTTACTTCACAATATAAAAAAGTGTATTATGGTTGACGGGAAGAGATTGCCTCCCGCAATAAGTCTGCCTTCTTCGAAGCAGAAAAGCCTACATTTATTTATTTATTTAATCGAAATACAACATATTCGTAAATTCAATGGGGGTTCAAACTGTGGGCCGCTTGCATGAATCACTGACACTCAAATGTATGTATACACCTGCGCAGGTGTTAAAATACGTCAATACACTGACTGTATAATTTATAATACGGAGCAAGCATCTTACACGCCGAGCAAAGACGCGAAAAGGGGAAGCAAAAAAACTAATTAAAAAAGCAATCAAGGCTTTCTTGCCTCTCTCACGTCCGCCTATATCGTCTTACCCCACCGGGGGGATGGGACAGGGTGGCATTCCTCCACTCTACCTTATATACGTGTTTTAAGTTATTTTGATGAAGCTATCTGAGAGCGGACGACTTTTTCCTTGGAATTTGCAATTTATAGTTGGAGAGAGTTATTTAGTATGTAGATGCGTTTGTAGACTTAGGTGCAGGGAAAACTATTTCTATATTAATGGAAGAATGTTATTTTAATGTTCACAAAAGAAGCGGTAATCTACATAGATACATATATAGTAACACAGATCACACTGTTTCACTGACAGATAAAGTATTCTGTCACGCAGCCTTCATCAGATGTAGACGCCCTCTGAACTCCTTGCCTTCTGCCGACCCCACACGCCGCCATTTTTGGCATTAACTTTTTAATTCCATCGTAGCTGTCAAATGTCACGCTTTATATTCCAACCGGCCACCATTTGAAAAAGTGAAAAGTGGCTCTCCTCGTGGGGTTCTGTGAGCAGGGAGAGGAGACGAGCGCCGTAGGCGCCTTGCAACCATCACCTGAAATATATAACATTTGTTCAAACACGATGGACTACATTCTGAAACTTTGGCAAGATCCACCTGCTGATCCCAGTTCATCTGTTACGAAGGCAACGACCAAGAATCAACCATAGATGATTCATTCCGTAACCGCCGCTCATGCATGAAGCGATGTGTGATGGTGGATGAGATAAAGGATTTTTGTCTGGAACTATGTAAGTGTAAGGATTTCCCCGCATGGGAAGAAGCATAATGGTACGTATTTATGAATGTAGATATTATTTAAGTTCTATATCGATCAATAATGCATAAGAGTTAATTAATACTGAAAATTTCTCGATGAAAAAGCCTCTACTTTTAAAATGTAAAAACGACGAGAAATGACAAAGAACCAAAGTCTTCGACATTAACAGAGAAAATCAACAATGAGTGGCAGAGGGTCGGTCACATATGTAGTAAATCCGTCACGCTGGGTTGAAAAGTACTCAAGTGGAGGAAACGTACAGGCCGAGGTTGCGTAGCGTAGCCGAAGCATCTAGGACTGAACACTTAAGAATTACATAAAGTCACCATTGTGGTCGGAACTTAGACACGTTCAGCCCTTATTTCAAAGACCATTTGCTAAGATAATCGTTAGTAGAACGTATCATCAAACTTCAGTAGACCAAAGTATGAAAATTGTCTTAACGTCAAAATACAAAATTTTGCTTCCGCGGGGTAAAACGATCAACTGGGAGATTTGCGGTCCCAGATCCTTTCTTAGGGTAACTAGGAAAGTTTAGTTGAAATCGAGGTTGAATTTGAAGCACGCTAAGCGGGCGTACGGACACGTACGGACGCACGAAAATCAGCAGAGATGACGATATTGCCTTATGATGACTAAACATGACTAAAATACATAATATTTGAGACGCCTATTTTCAGCTCAAGCAGGAATGAAAAAGAACCGTTTTTTTTTCGAATTAAACTCGAGCCCTATCGAAGTCGTATAAACTTTTAATTGGTGCAGCGAATGATAAACACCCTTTAATTTCTGTATTTTCAGTCAACTCGGATTTCAGATATCAAGTGACAGAGAGCTGGCAAAATAAACTGAAAAATAAACTCTTTTTTTCCTGTTTACAGACGTAATTGAGAATCTGTTCCAGTTTCTAGATTAGATTTATATGTTTTTTTTTTAAATAAATAAAGATTTTTTTTAACTACATGCGTGACTGCACCGCGCAAGGTTTAAGGTGTATTTAATTGTATTTTATTTCGTAGTTAATCCTGTTACAGAATAGAATACTACAGAATACAAATATCCATTATTGTTTCAAGATTTTGTTCTACAAAAGGCGGACTTATTGGCTAAGGCAATCTCTGCCAGTCGACCTGTCTTATTTTATAAAATACAATATATGGGTAGAAATAAAGAAGAAACAAATTTAATTTTAATTAGATTTAATAATAAATACAATTTTGAAACAAATAAAGTTAAAAAAAATGGCCGGGCATACATAATACACATGAACCTACATACAATAAAAGAATATATTACATAAAATTGGGACAAGTTAACATACTATACATAAATAAGAACACATGAAAACATACTAACGATAAATACTAGATTAATACATATACATACATATCACTCACGCTAAATCCCGATAATCGGGGTAAGCAGAGCAAACGGTGTTGTGCTGAAAGAACTCCGGTAAATTACAGCACAACACCGATCACCACATTTCGCAAGGTATTCGGACAAGACATCAAGCAGCATGTAAGGCACGGAGACCCACCTACTAGATTAATAAATTGCATAAACTACTTAAACATATCTATGAAAAATAAAAACTTATTTTCTTTGCAGCCATTTTATTCGTCCCACTGCTGGGCACAGGCCTCTCTCATTTACACGATGCGAGAGGATTGCACTTAAATGGTGACCAACCGGCTTGGAAGTGGGTTTCCTCACAATGATTTCTTTCATCGGAGTGTCAGCAGCCATTTTATCACAAATTCTAAAGTTATAAACAATGTGCTAACGAACCCGCACCTCCCGCTTGAGAGGCGTGCCTCTGCCCGCTTGGCTAATCTGATAATAATAAAATAAATCGCCTTTATTCCTTCGACAGATCGAATGCTTTCAGGTGCTTGTTATAAGGGTCATATTATGAAATCTATCGTTCGTCGTGTCTTTACTTTGTGAAAACTGAATAAAAATAACAAATAAGCACCGTAGGTACCTACTAGTTATTTCTAGGAACAAGTGGCATCTTATATAACACAGCCGTCTGGGATATTCTCACAGAGACATCCAGTAACGAAGAAATTGAAATTCCGCGCGTCCTTATGACAATTTTTGTCTCTTATTTATGACTTAAACTATTACGCCAAATCTACCCAAGTCCTACTCCCACCTTCTTCCTTATTTCGATGGAGTAAGGTGGAAGTTCGTTCTATAAACGTAGGGTTTGGTAGGATTTAACAGATTGGTTGTAGTATATAGAAAGGTGAAATAAAAACAAGTGGAGACAGTTACGTTTATGAGGGCGAGAATAAGATGGTTCGGAGCGAGAGTATAAGAAATGAGGGATAAGGCCGGGTGCTCATTACGCGAGAAGAAAATTAATGGTATTGGTAGTAGGAATTTAAGTTTCTTTGTTTTTAGGCGCTCGGCGGACTAACGCAGAAGTGAGCCCAGCAGCTTATATAAAATCGGACGTAAAACCCAATTTTTTATCAGTGTCGTTGGCTCAGTGATTGCGGTATTCAGTATTCGATTACCAAAGTTAAGCACTGCCGAGCGCGGTCAGGTCTTGGATGGGTAACCGCTAGACCGTTGAAGCTGGTCGTGGTTCGGATTCCACGTTAAACTGTAAGTTCCTTCCCTCTCCTCGCATGGTGTTAGGATTAAACCCGCCCGGGTTGGTACCACCGCACTGAATGAAAGTCGGTCGAAGCGGCTATGAAACATAATTCGTGTTTTCCGTCCAGTTCCGTGTTGCCGGCTGGAATTGAGGGAAGTGCTTACATGTCACCTACCAAGGTCTTTAGGCTGTTATAACTGATACCAGAAAACTGGCGCCTTAGGTGATGTAGCCTTCCGTGACAGTTTCCATAGAAAAAGAATCAATATTTGCGAGGGCTGCGAACACCATTTTGACCAGCAAGGTGCACCTTGTACGCTGTGTCTAAAGGACCCCAGAATGTATGTATATTTGTGGGAAAGCGGGAGTGCATTTCACATCCTTTGAAATGATTTGTGATCATTTCCCTCTCATTTGTGGTATATGCTTAGTTTGAACAAACATGGTATTCAACTATATCACACACATATGGAACTCTGTTTCCATCATGGGAATGATCGAAGCAGATTCATATGTCTGAAAATTTAGTACATATGCCCGCAACGATGGGCCAACGATAAATACTCATTCGATCGAGCTAAAGATACGTACCTACTTAGCCAAACGCGAAACAACGCCCAGGTCTTCGGTTTGACACACAAAAAAGATATAGGCATAGGCATAGGCAAGGCAAAGGTATAGGTTCTCAAAAACACAATGTTGACGACAAAAAAATTTCAGCGAGTCTGTTACGGGTGTAACGAGAAGCTTTAGGTTATTAGGGGGTTGGGTTACAAGCTCCTCAGAGCAGGTCCAGCTTCAATAAGAGACTTAGTGAACTCACAAATTGACTGAGATTCAGAGACCCTAGCCTAGACCAATCGTAAGTTTTGGGTTAATGATGCCGATGGTGCGGCATAGAATCGAATCCAAAGAAAATTTAGACAAAGGCAAAGAAATTTAGAAAAATATATTTTTCAACTAAAATGAAAAATGTTATACGCAATAAAATTCACAATTACTTCACAATCCAATCGAGTTTTCAAATTAAAAAAAACAACGTTCCGTAGTCAACAACCCTTATATTCAAGGAACCCTTATAGTTTCGCCGTGTCCGTGTTTTATTATTATATTCTAATCGAAATTTTTAAATGAAGATCGAAATCTAAATCCTTCCTAAAGTCAAAATCGATACACCAACATTTTTACATTTGGACTGATATATAAAAAAATTATTATGATTTTTAGTTGTTCATCACTTTATACTGTGAATGCAACATGACATCTTTGTCATTTGCATGGCACCTACAACCATCAGAAGAAGTCGCAATTTCAAAAGCGTTGTAAAAAAATTCATACCTATGCACTCACTCTCTTTCGATATTTGCAAACAATTTCTAGATATTCCGTACCGAGTGGGTCCGGTACTTAAAATAGTGACCCCACTGCATCTCTTCCCATGCACGTCGTAAAAGACGTCTAAGAGATAAGGACAAGATGCCGTGCTAAAAGGCGACAGGCTCGCCACCTCTCACCTTGGCACGATACTTCTACCCCATTCATGCAGTAGGTGGGTCTTTGTGCCTTACATGCTGCCTGATATCTTGTACGAATACTTTGCGAAACGTGGTGATCGGTGTTGTGCTGTAGTTTACAAGAGTTCTTGCAGCACAATTGGTGGTCGGTGTTTGTGTTCTAATTTACCGGAGTTCTTGCGGCACAACACCGATTACTAAACAATTTATTTTTAGGGTATCTCCCACACACGTAAAGCGGAGATGATTTTAAATTTTTCTTTTTATGTCGTATGGGGTATCGTTGGATAGGTTTTAAAAAAAATAATTCTAGGTTATCGAGATTATTTGTCCATTCAGAGATCCGTTTGCGAAACATTAAGCTTTAAAGTGATCATTTTTGCTCAAGTTGCATCGACCTCACAGAATATATCTTTAAGGCAGCTACCCATATTTTCTGCAATTAAAAAAAATACCTTTGAAGAATGTGTTTGTACTCGTCCATGCGAATTTTAAATAAAAAGTCTTCGCACATACAGACACACACACACACACATATTTTATTTCTAACTAATTTTTTTTGGATCTTTGATCGGCATAGACTTCAAATCAGTCAAAATCTCAATTTCGAAATTGTTAACGATCACATACTATATTGCTCCTTGAAAGTAAAAAAGACAGACTCGCAAAGTCTACAGCTCACAGAGCCACTAGTAAGCCAAAAGTAAAATTGATACTAAACTTTCTATACTTAAACGTTCAACCTTTGCCTCCACCATCTTAACCCAACTTCCCACAAATCACTTTCCCTTCCTCCACCTTCCACCAATCTCCTCCGACCCTCCACTCCGAATTCCCTCACTTTCCCCACCTTCTATTGACCTTTGCTTCTCCACCACCTTAACCCACCTTCGCACAAATCACTTTCCCTTCTTCCACCTTCCACCAATCTCCTCCGACCCTCCACTCCGAATTTCCTCACTTTCCTTACCTTCTATCGACCTTTCCCCACCCCCGACCACCTACCCCCACTCTCTAAACCAATATCCCACCGCATCCTACCCCCCGTTATCTAATACTACCCCCTTCAATACACAAACTCAATCACGATGCGTGCTCTGTTTGTTATCGAGGAGGTCCTATGTTCGGAGTGTATCATCTGATCTTGACCAAATTTATATAAGACTACCTCTAGAAGTACCTCTAACAAAAAATCTGAATTATAAAAATTATAACCACCTCCTTTTTTGTAGTCGGTTAAAAATTTAAATTTCTGAAGTAGCTTAAATTTGCCACTAATGCTTCTAACTTATTAATTAAATATTCAATACAATTGATTAATTATTAAATAGTGTACGCCCGCAGTAAAAAATAATAAAAGTCGTTCGGCAGCCCCGTAACAAGCGTACAGACAAAGCCAAGTCCGCACTCAAATAATTTGTATCAATTTGTAAAGAATGCAGGTACCATCCCCACCACCGCCGCTGCGCCCTCCGTCTCCACCCCACCCCACCCCCACGACGAGAGACGTACAGGCAGCGTCTTCAGAAACGATGGGAAATTAAGGATTGTGGGGGTGAATTCGAAAAAATGGTGTTTTAAGCGGTTTAAAGAATTCAAGGAGGTATTGAATTGGGTGATGTGTTCATTTGTTATGAACAAAGATTTTAGTAGGAAGGAGATAATATATGGATAATATTAGGATATAATGCAAAACCGCGGTCGCCAATTTTCATTATCATTCTCACACAACACAATTCACACGGACGTAAAGTCAACCGTATTTGAATTAACCAATCACTATGCAAAAACAATCCCCGTTAAATATGAAAATATTTGTATCAATAGGCCGGTAAGTAAATTAAGTAGAACAATAAATAATGACACAATTATGGCACTACATAAAGACTTGGCTATTGAATTTGGGAATCCGGTGAATGACATTAAATTTAAATTTTGTTTTAATATATTTGTCAGATATTTAAATATGCATAATCAAATTATCAAAAAGTTTTTTTAATTCATTTTCTGGAATTGACTTCAGTTCTCGCAGCGAATTATATTTTATGTCTTTTATCGACTGAAAAAGGGTACCTCGAAGTGGTAATTTGAGTTTTGGAAAGAGAAATAAGTCGGCCGGAATCATATCCGGTGAATACGGTGGCTGTTCTGTGGTATTTGTTGAGTTTTTTACCAAAAATTCGTTCACAATGATGGCATTGTGCGATGGAGCGTTTTCGTGGTGCAAAATCCAAGAATTTTCTTTGAACAAATCTGGCATTTTCGACAAATTTTCTATCTCAAATGCCTCAACGCTCACATACTATTATTTATTTACCGTCTGACCTTCTGGCATGAATTTCGAGAGCATAACACCACGATAGTAAAAGAAAGCCTTAAACATGACTTTGACTTTTGATCACCTTGGCGTGTTTTTTTCGCTTTTGGTTCAGTTGGAAGGTGCCATTTCAAAGTTTGTTGACTGGTTTGTATGTCAAACTGGTAAAACCATGCCTCATCACCAGTATTAATGTATTTTACGAATGTAGAGTCGGAATTAACTCGGTCTAGTATGCTTCTGCGACTTTTACGCGATTGAGTTTTTAAAGAAAATTCAGATCATCCGGGACTAGTCGAGCGACAACGTGTTTCATGCCCAAGCGATCGTTTAAAAAGGTACGAATCGATTTTGGGAACACAGAAAGTTCAGCGGCTATCTCTCCCAAACTTGAATGAGGATATTCAGTGACCATTTCCTTCACTTTAGGGATGTTAATTTCAGTTGAAAACGTTGATGGCCGACCGAAGCGAGGCAAACTTCCACCAAATCACGAGCGCATTTGAATGCACTGTACCACTCATATATGCACTTGTTTCTTATAAGGTCGATTTAAAGTAAGTTTTCTGTATCATTTTTAGGAATCGAAATACGAAATTCTATTTCCGATGCAAAATTCAGACAAACTCCTTTTTCCATGTTTTTATCCATTATAAAAATCGCAAAACACACCTGACATGAACTAACAAAATCGAGCACTGTAAACAAACTAAA